>JBAKBP010007733.1:0-97193 GCA_037953745.1 Lithodes maja | reverse complement strand
CATGTACAAGTCCTAACGTGCACCTTATAACCTTCACACAAATTCGTGGGTATATAAGTGTGTAGCCAGCAACGATCATCAAGAGATCCGACTTGAGAACTTCCTACATTTTGGACCATCTGGACGGCCGAGGAACCAGTCGTTAGCCCCCAACATCACCGGAAGCAAGATAACCAGGACCAGATCTACCAACTATTCAAGATTCATGTTGCTAGTACTAAGTGTTATAGTACTAGCTTGATACTCACTTATTAACTTTCTATAAAGTGGCTAAGACCTTGTCCAGCGCAATTCATATTTAACCATTCCATTTGGGACGTACTAAGTGATCAGTGCTCTTTAATTAACAGGCGACCTTGACTCTCGTAATTACCTTATTCAGATATTAAAACTCTAGTGATATCTAACGTCGCCCACTGATTTGTGTTCTACGTATTTCTGCCTCAAGAATATAAAACTTAGTTCAGTACCCCCATGAGGTTACTAGAGATTGCCGTGTTCTACAATACGCGTGTCTAATCCTAACTGTGAGCTGCTACTTGGGCACGCGACCAGCCAGCAAGAGGTCAAATCAGTGACATTGAATTATACGAATATATTGAGGTCTTCCAGTAAAATATAAACTTGCTAATTAAACCTGTGATCAGAAGAATATACCTGAACGTTGGAAGTGGGAGACTAGGCTCCATCCAGATCCGCTAATGCTAGCAGTTCCCTTCTATAATTTTTGTGCGAATATAACTATCTTTCTATGCTTTTTATTTCTTTACTTAAATAAACGTAAACTTGTGTCGTGTTACCGTGTGTTTATTTTGTGTTCTCTATTCCTCATACCTTGTATTGTGCATGCAGCCTTCTATACCCAGTCATTCAGAACTCACATTACCCAAGTTAAACCTGTAGAAAAACAGGGCATATAATGCCCTCGAAAATGTCCCGCACCCACAATAATACTAACCCGAGTTGACGTCAGGTATAGCGTAAAATAGTCGTAGATGGTAAGTCCAATAAACTCATCTCGAGAGACTATCACCGTGGTTCTTAAAAATCGGACTAAGGTTGTTATACTTTTGTACGTCCGTGGTAGTACAGTGGGTTAGCGCGCGGGCCTGGTGGTGATGGTGGTGCGTCACTAACCAGGGTTCGAACCCCACCCAAGGCATCTCAAAACCTGTGGGTTTTTAGGGGGGTTAAATTCCCTTCAGAGGTTCGTACCCCGCGCCAGGTACCAGGAAAGGTTGATCCTAAAGGTAGCCTGGGGATAATTCCCATTCCTATTTAACCTGGAAAAACCTAGCATTACATTACAAGTTTGGAACAGCTAGAACACGAGAACATCATGGCGCAACCTACCCACACTTCCATCCCAAATTATGATCAAACAAATTATGGGATCGAAGTATTCATGGACGTAGTGAAACCCTTACTTGACGTTAGTTATACCACGGACGCACAAAAAATAGCCTTAACAGTACCACACCTGGGAAAAGCCGTTCCCCTGGTGGCCTATCAAGTGCACTCTGACCTCACCTGGAACGAATTTCGCACAATAGTGATTGAAGCCATTAAACCTTCGTTGGGCGCTTTCGTGGCCCACACCCGTATCTTAGACACGAAATTCGAAGGCGATCTAGATACCACAGTGAGTAAGCTTGCCCAACACATAAAACATTCTTTCCCCACGTTGACCAAAATCCAACAAGAACAGCAAATTCTGGTCAACCTTGTGTCAATATTGCCCTCAGCAGTAACAGACCATTTCCGGGTGCACGATTTCGTCGGATACAGAAAAGACCTCATCACGATCCGACGTATTTTGGCCGTGTGCACAGAAGCACCCACCCAAATCGCTGCAATCAAGAGGTTTCCCACGCACCCGCAGCAAACCAACCACCAAAACCCCAACAATGCCTCCCCAGCCTCATCTTTCAACAACAGACCCACCTACCCTTCCGGCAAGCCCCAACCCAGTAGACCCCGGTTCCAACCGTCCCAGCCACGCAGAATCTTCAACCGGAACCGCAACTACAACACCTACCAAAGTAAAAACCCTACCTTAGTTATTATCAACCCCTATGATTTCCCTGCCTGTAATGCTCAGTGTGCCCTCCACCAAATTCGTGACTCTGCCAAACCTCGCCCCTCTACCCCTCGCATTTCTGTAAATGAAGAGGAGTGGGGACAAGAGGAAGAAATTGCCCCCCATACCATGACCTCAGACGATACCGAGGAAATCCTGGAAGAGGTAGATACCGACCCCCAGGATTTTTAAAGTATCCCCCGCCCACGATGGGCTCGGCGGGGGACGCCATAACTAGTCGCACTGCCCCCATTTATTACATGGCCAAAATCAAGGACATTCCTGTCCGCTTGCTAATTGACACGGGAGCTGCCAAGTCATGTTTGTTCAAATCTTACTATGAAAAACATCCCCGACGATTTGGCCCTTTGTTAAACACCAAAACAGAACTCATCTCAGCTGCTGATACTTACTTAAATCTCCTAGGAGACACTTTACCCCTATCAGTAACCATTCCTGGCCCCCATGCTTGTTGTTATCACACATTTACAGTATTTTCCTCCAACTGTAAACATTATGATGGTTTCCTTGGACTTGACCTCCTTCAAAAACTAGAGGCCCAGATTGACTGCGGCCAAAGGCTGATCTCATTCAAAAATAAATTCCAGCCCAAAGCCTCTGACAAACCAATCACACAGAAACCCATTCACAAAAAGAAAAAACAACCTCCCCCTCAACAAACCCTGATTCGGGGTTACCAAGTTGCAGCTAGCACTAAGGTGACTCCTAAAACCTCCCCTTGCCCCGAGATCTCTCAAAACCTCACTCAATTCAGTAAAAAAATGCCTCAACAAACGAAAGAAGACAAGTCCAAGCAACTCCCCCTCGGTAATCCCCTCAATTCTCGTAACTCTGTCCAGAATAAATCCTCCCATGTTTTCAGGACAGACTCTGATATAGGTAACCCTAATTCTATCCAATGTTTATGTACACATGTTTCCAGAGAAAATACCGACCGATGTACCCAACAATGTTTCCCCCATGCCCCCAGAAATGTTAACAACCCCAAATCAATACACCAGTCTCTTCGGAGGCGTGGGTTCGAATCCCACCGCTGTGTTACGACCGGACACTCGGGTACACTAGGGCTCTTACACAGGACTCGAGTATGGCTCGCTGCCACAACGGAAACACACGATCCCAACCCCAGAGTACTGCCAGCCGAACAAAAAACGCCACTACCCTCCAGAGTTCTATCTGCTATAACGGGGTATACAAGAACTCGGTACTAGCGTTTCACACAACAGACTAATAACAAGACGGGAGTTATCTAGTCTGGTCAACAATCAAACAAAGAAGAAAGTACTACAACACTAAAGAATAGTGTTGGCCGAAGCCGAAGTAATCCACCCTTGAACTAAGAACTTAAGAAGTCCTCCACCCTCTACTTCGGATCGGCACTATTACGTTACGTTAAACAATAGTCCTCGAGCATCAAGCAAGGAATCTTCTGATAAGTTAGATGCTTCTCGAATACTCATAAGAAGTAAGTATCGGATTTTGAACAGCAATTTAATGAATAACTCACTGGTAATTAAAGGCTTTAAATTGACATAAGAAGAATTATAAGAATAAGCAATAGGATATGGCAAACATTAAGAAGAAGTACTCCGACAATGCACTGGCAATAGCCTACTAAGATTGTGCTCGTGGGCCACTAATCTCTGAAGTAGCTAAGCGTGCCACACATGAAATCAATAGTGCTTAAACAATAATATACATAAGGAGAAGCTTCAATACTATACTGTATCTGCTGGTCGAGCAAAGTCTAGCTGGGATATCTAAGGTTAAGAGACAATGGCTGAGCAAGCGGCTCGTAGCCTAGCGAGGTCCTTAAGACTGTGCGGCCAAATTACGGTAATTGACGGGATGCTCTCTTGAGAGATCCAGATCACTAGTATCTGGTTCTCTCCTGGCGATCCTCTCAAAGTCAAGCAAATGAGATAGCACAGTGTTGGGTGGCACAGGCAAAAGCCCTCACTCGCAACACAGGTGCTAAACTCCCACGGTACACAGTCAGAAAGACCACCTAGGCGTTCCACGTCTCCGTTGCAATTGTACTGGTTCAACCGCAACCTAGTACTCATAGGAAATCACAACTCAGAAACCCTATCCCAGTCTAGCATTGCCTAAACCAGCAGAAAACAGGAACATGAATAATCGCACACAGGGAAATGCATATACGAGTGCAACAAACATCAATCAATCCTATTCTAGTTAACCCTTCCAAAAATAGGCTATCTAACAGGCACTTATCTCGTGAGAACTCAAGCGATAATACTTTGGCTGACTAAATCTGCACCAAAGGGGTCATGGAGGTTAAACAGGGACGAGAAGAGAAGAAGATAGGCTGTTCAGAGAGTAGAGAAAGTTCACATCAGTCGGAAGAATATGGATAGTTGCAAGGGATATGAGAAGTCGCTTTGCCTGATGAGTTCTGAAGAAATGGTGGCAAGAACCTCTCTTTTTATACTCGGCCCTCTAGCGGCATATCTCAAACTACTTAAGGACCGCCCACTGGCAATCATGACGTCATATTCTCTCTCAATCTGGGATCGACAAAGGATTTCCCACGCTCTGAGAGGGAGGAAGGGAGGAGGGAATTAGGCCTATCTGCCCGCGTGGCGCACTCACTGGTCCCCGTTACGTAACATCTCTCTCTCTCTCCTCTCATCATTACATATAAGTCCCACACACAATACTTATAACTAATGATATAAAATAGAACTCGTTGACTCAGATGAAAACAAAATACATATTTATAATACTTATAGTACAACGGCTCACATAAACTAAGTTAGGAAACTCTACACAGACTACAGCCAAAGTTCCTGCCCTGACGATCCTAGCGAGAGTGGGGCCTGACTGGGCGTTCTGTACAGCATGCTCATACTCGACATGCGTCACACCTCCCCCAAGATTTTACTTGCTCAACCCTGAGCTAAAATCTGATATACAGAACCCCATCAAACCCCTCACACCCAGCGACCGCATGGCACTAAAACAACGCTGAGTTTATCACTAAAACACATCTTATAAAAAAAAAAAAAATCACATTTCATAACTCCTCCCAACAATAGTAAAAGACATAATATCATGCTCCCAGAGCGAGCTTACAGCAGCTCAGCCGTTTGATAGTTCGTGGACTACTCAAACTTTATAGGCTATGACAAACTTATACAATTATCTTCATCAAAAAGAAAGAGTTTTTATATGATTTTTATATTTTAATATGTTTTTCTCCGGCTGCACTATAAGGGCAGCCTATTTTCTTCTATACCAAACGCTCAACAATCCTGCTTTACGACCCAATACGCTGGGCTACAACCGCGAGCCAACAAGCACCAAGCGCAAAATACTACTCAAACCAAAGCAGGAGGCTACCCGTGTGTCAATCTCTTCGGGATCATACACCTGTGATAGCCTACGACTGATCATCTACCCTCGATAAACAATCCGCAATCACATTGTCACATCCCGCAATATGCCGGATGTCCAGGTTATACTCCTGCAACATCAATGACCACCGGGTCAGTCTCATATTGCGATTGTGAAATTGATTTAGGAATCTCAAAGGGTGATGATCAGTGTAGATAACCACGACTGGGCCATAGGCTGGAACATACACCTCGAAGTGCCTGAGTGACAGCACAATCGCCAGTAATTCCTTTTCTATTGTAGAATAGTTCTTTTGTGCAGCATTGAACTTCTTAGAAAAGAAACTTACTGGGTGTTCCACACCTTCATTGTCTGTCTGTAGCAAGACGGCACCAGCCCCTACACCACTAGCATCTGTTGCCAGCTGAAAAGGCCTGTTAAAGTCTGGGGCCCTGAGTATCGGGTGAGTACACAGCAAATGCTTCACTAAATTAAAAGCCTTTTCACACTCAGGCGCCCACAAAAACTTTTTGTCTTTAGATAACAAATCTGTGAGAGGTGCCAACACCGTAGAGTAACCTTTTATAAAGCGTCTGTAGTAGCCTATCATACCCAAGAATCTCATGATCTGCTTCTTGGTGGTTGGGTGCGGAAATTTATTGATAGCCTGTACCTTGTTCTGAGGAGGGCACACCTGTCCCCTTCCCACTACAAACCCAAGGTACTGCACAGTGGCTTTTACGAAGTCACACTTTGCCAAATTTACTACCAGACTTGCTTCACTAAGTTTCCGGAACAAGGTCTCCAGGTGCTCACAATGGCTCTCAAAGTCGTCATCATAAATGATTACATCGTCCAAGTATACGGTGCAATTTGGAATGTCCTTGACAATTTCATTCATCAGGTTCTGAAACGTTGCTGGTGCATTCTTAAGTCCGTAGGGCATAACATTACACCGGTAAGTACTCCCGTCCACCACAAAACCACATACCTCTTTAGCGCGCTCGGACAAAGGTACTTGCCAGTAACCTTTTACTAAATCAACTTTAGACAAAAACCGAGCATTACCAATTTTATCAACACTATCATCAACCCGAGGAAGAGGATATGGGTTAGTTGGAGTCAAACCGTTTAGCCTACGGAAATCAATACAGAAGCGTACCTTGCCATCTGGTTTAGGCTGCAGTGTTACGGGGGAAGTCCATTTAACGGTACCCTTCTCTATCAACCCTCTACCGAGCATATACTCCAACTCATCCCTCAGAGCGGGTAGTTTTATGGGGGGCACACGGTATGGGATTGACTTAAAGGGTAGATGGTGCCCCACGTCAACATCATGCATAGCCTGAGTAGTGAGGCCTGGATGTTCAGCGAATACAGTGGGGTATAAACCGAGCAACTGACGGATAGCTTCAAATTGCGGCTCAGGCAAATGGGCTATAGCCTCGTCAGCCCTTAGGCTCGAGTTCCCCGCCCACTGATCCGCTGAAACATGGTGATCCCAGCTATCCTCCTCTGAAGCTTGACTGTCCCCCTCTCCTTCTCCACCACGGCCGCAACAAGCCAACACAGGGACAGTGAGAGGCTCAGAGGGGCGCCTCACATACTCTTTTATCAGGTTCACGTGACATAACTGATTCTTCTTCCTCCTGTCTGGAGTGGCAACAAGGTAATCTAGGTCCGAAATTTTCTCCACAATTTTATAGGGTCCAGTATACTTCGCCGACAAGGGGTTACCCACCAAAGGCAACAAAATCAACACCTCCTGTCCCACAATGAACTCCCGGAGCTTCACTTTGCGATCATACCTGTCCTTCATTAAAGCTTGTGACCCTGTTAAATTCCGACCTGCCATCTCCAGACTCTTAAGCATGCGCTCACGGCTTTCAAACACATACTTCAACAAGGAACAAGGCGGCACAGTTCCTTCCCAAATTTCCCGCAGCATATTAAGGGGGCCCCTGACTCGGTGTCCAAAAATCAGCTCGTTTGGACTAAATCCCAGGCTCTCACCAGGCACTTCCCGAGCAGCAAACAGTACATACGGCAATCCAAGATCCCAATCTCTTCCGTTATCAGCACAATAACACCTGAGCATGCTTTTAAGGGTGGCATGCCACCGCTCAAGCACCCCTTGGCTCTCAGGGTGATACGCTGACGATACCACCGCCCGTATTCCATGCTGTTGCATTGTTTGCTTAAAGAGATTGGAGGTGAAATTGGACCCCTGATCAGACTGAATCTCCTCCGGGTACCCGTACCTTGAAAAGTACCACAACAAGTTACTGACTACCGTCTTAGCCATGCCGTTTTTCATGGGGTATGCATCGGGGTATCTAGTGGCAACATCCATGATGGTTAACAAAAATTTATTACCAGCCTTTGTGGGAGGGAGGGGACCAACCATGTCAACAACAATCTTACTAAAAGGTGGCCCAATTACAGGAATAGGGTGCAACGGAGCTTTAGGAATAACTTGGTTTGGTTTCCCGACCCGTTGACAAATATCACATGAGTTTATCCAGGACTGCACATGAGACTTCATCCCCGGCCACCAAAACAACTTCCCCAAAGCCGCCACCGTTTTTCTTACCCCCAAATGTCCTGCCAGCGGTGTGTCATGCGCCAAACTCAGTAGGCTATCCCTGCACTCCCGCGGCACCATCAACTGGTCCACTACCCCGGACCCCATCTTCCAGCTACGGTTAGGGTCTTGAAAACGCCGATACAGGATGCCATCTAAATAAAAAAAATCTCCCGGCTGTGCATCACCGTCCTCGTCGAGCTCCACAGCTCCATTAGCACACGTTTGGAGCTCAGGGTCCTCCAGCTGCAACCGACGTATATCTGAGGGTGCCAAGCGATCTAACTGCTCCCGGAGCAATGCATGACCCTCCCCGATACTGAGCTGCTCCCTCTGTCTCTCTCGATGTTCATAACGTTGCTGTCGTGGAGACTCGTCATGCCCAGCCTCGTCACTCTCGATGACAGGCCCAGGGGCTACTCCAGAACTAAGTAATGGTGCTAATACTGAATCACCCAGGAGAGCCGCCGAGTCAAAACTCTTAAAACCAACTCCAGCTTTAGCCTCCTCCTGTTGATCGTTCCTCTGCTGGTCTGAAGACGGAGGACTAGGCTGTGACACTTTAGCTGCCCGAGCTCGGGTGACAGCACACGCCATGGGTTGTGCCTGGCACCGCTCGACCCACTCTCGCTCTTCCCTACTCACGTCGGCCGGCCTCTCGGCAACGACTAAGGGTAGAACCTCAGAAGCGGGCATTGCAAAGTCGTTGCCGAGAAGAAGGTCGACGCCCTCCACTGGCAGTTTCTCCACAATCCCAACATCCAATTCACGTGCCACACCATCCACCTCCAACTCCAACCGCACCAGCGGGTATGACCGAGTTGCATTAATACCCTGCACCACCACCACCCGAGCCGCATTTATAGGGTAGCCAGTCAAGTTTTTCATCAAAGTCTGGGAAGCACCTGTATCACGCAAGACCTCTACTCCATGCTTGCGCCCCGCCCACATCACGCAACCCCGTCCTCTATGGTCGCAAAAAACATCCTGAGCAGGGTTCGAGCCTCCCAGGTGCTTCTGCATTGGCTGTGCCTCAGCCTCTGACGAACTGCCCCGGGCAAACTCAGAAGGCTTCAGAGACACACCAATGTTGCAGGCCAAAGACACAGCTGCTGTAGGTGGTTTGCTAGGACAGACTCTTGCAAAGTGCCCCTTTTTATGACATTGATAACACTCTAACTCCCCTTTGGGCTTCCCTTGGTACTGGGAAGGGCCCGGCCCCTTCTTAAATGGGACGGTGCTAGTCTTGTGGTCAGTCTTGGTATCATAACTCTTGTACTTGTTTGTATTACTAACTCGGGGGGGTGGGGCGTCACGCCCCTTGTTACCTGCCTCACTACGCTGGGCAGACCCGCACCCACGAATTAATGATAGCCGGAGGTCAGCCATCTCAGCTGCCTCCTGTAGAGTTTTTGGATTCTTTTCTTTAATAGTTAAAGTCATTTCTGCACCTGTACACTTATAAAACTGCTCGAGCAGAAACAGCTCCGTCAACTGTTCGGCCGTCTCAGCTTTCTCAGAACGTGTCCAGTTTGTAAGTGCATCTTTTAAGTCCCGGGCATGCTCAAGAAAGGTCGCCTCCCTAGTCTTTGTAACACCCCGAAACTTCAATCGATATGTTTCTGGTTGCAACTCGTATGCCCGTAGGACAGCTCTCTTCAATTCTGGGTAGTCAATGCAAGACTCTAAAGGCAGTGCATCATAAGCCTTCAGACCCTTACCCGTAAGTCTTGAGGAGACCAGAGCTGCCCACTTCTCTTCAGGCCAATTATGCTCCCTACACTTCTTCTCAAAACGATTAAAAAATTCTGTGACTTCAGTTTCACTAAATGCCGGCACCAATTTGACTAAGTGATACAAGGACTGTTCTCTTACTTGGCCCTCCCGGCCCATCCGAATCCCTGTCGACTCTGCACGAGTCTTATCTAAATCTATTTGAGCACAATATTTCTCTGAGTCGTATCTAAGCTCAGCCTCATGCCTCCTGGTCTCATCCTCTTGCCTCCTAACCTCAATCTCATGCCTCCTAGTCTCATTCTCCTGCTTCCTAGCCTCAGTCTCATGCCTCCTAGTCTCAGCCTCAATCTCCTTCTCATGCCTCCTAGACTCATTCTCCATTTTAGCAAGCTCGAGTTTAAATATCATCTCAGGAGACAGGCCGGAAGAGGGAGCTGCCACTACTGAAGGAGGGGGGGCAAGAACTGGGGAACCACCATACGCACCGCCCGAGGGCACTCCAATCTTCCAATGCTCATCCCTCTGTGGGAGAGTGCTAACCTCCGGCAACTGAGTGGACGGTACTGTGGGAGTCGAGTGAGAGGGGATCTGGGGAGGAACCCCCCCAAACGCCCTCTCCTCCGAAACCCCATGTCGCCCACGCAACACCCAGGAAATCAGCTCCCCCTTGGACATCCCTCCTACATTGGATAGACCCAAAACCTTGGCTATCAGGTGCAAGCCATAAACATTCACCCCAGTCAGCCTCTCCTCCGTCACGTGGTACTGCTTACTCACAAAAAGTCTAGCATCCTCCTCACTAGTTACTAACGGCACCTCCTCAAATGGCATCTCTCGCTCCTCGTCAATACTAGGGCACGACATACTGAAGTTCACAAAAAATTCTCGAGACAAAAGTGTTAAACTCCCTTATGCAAGCACTAATTACTAAATTAACTGGAGTCTCTTAAATGCTCTCCTAATTGCCTTACAAAAAAAAATATTCTTCAATATGTACGCTAAAGTACGAACAAACAAATGTTGTACAACTCTGCAAAAAATTATACTGTTCACAAAATCCTAAGCAAGGTCGCCATTTGTTACGACCGGGCACTCGGGTACACTAGGGCTCTTACACAGGACTCGAGTATGGCTCGCTGCCACAACGGAAACACACGATCCCAACCCCAGAGTACTGCCAGCCGAACAAAAAACGCCACTACCCTCCAGAGTTCTATCTGCTATAACGGGGTATACAAGAACTCGGTACTAGCGTTTCACACAACAGACTAATAGCAAGACGGGAGTTATCTAGTCTGGTCAACAATCAAACAAAGAAGAAAGTACTACAACACTAAAGAATAGTGTTGGCCGAAGCCGAAGTAATCCACCCTTGAACTAAGAACTTAAGAAGTCCTCCACCCTCTACTTCGGATCGGCACTATTACGTTACGTTAAACAATAGTCCTCGAGCATCAAGCAAGGAATCTTCTGATAAGTTAGATGCTTCTCGAATACTCGTAAGAAGTAAGTATCGGATTTTGAACAGCAATTTAATGAATAACTCACTGGTAATTAAAGGCTTTAAATTGACATAAGAAGAATTATAAGAATAAGAATAAGCAATAGGATATGGCAAACATTAAGAAGAAGTACTCCGACAATGCACTGGCAATAGCCTACTAAGATTGTGCTCGTGGGCCACTAATCTCTGAAGTAGCTAAGCGTGCCACACATGAAATCAATAGTGCTTAAACAATAATATACATAAGGAGAAGCTTCAATACTATACTGTATCTGCTGGTCGAGCAAAGTCTAGCTGGGATATCTAAGGTTAAGAGACAATGGCTGAGCAAGCGGCTCGTAGCCTAGCGAGGTCCTTAAGACTGTGCGGCCAAATTACGGTAATTGACGGGATGCTCTCTTGAGAGATCCAGATCACTAGTATCTGGTTCTCTCCTGGCGATCCTCTCAAAGTCAAGCAAATAGAGATAGCCCAGTGTTGGGTGGCACAGGCAAAAGCCCTCACTCGCAACACAGTGCTAAACTCCCACGGTACACAGTCAGAAAGACCACCTAGGCGTTCCACGTCTCCGTTGCAATTGTACTGGTTCAACCGCAACCCAGTACTCATAGGAAATCACAACTCAGAAACCCTATCCCAGTCTAGCATTGCCTAAACCAGCAGAAAACAGGAACATGAATAATCGCACACAGGGAAATGCATATACGAGTGCAACAAACATCAATCAATCCTATTCTAGTTAACCCTTCCAAAAATAGGCTATCTAACAGGCACTTATCTCGTGAGAACTCAAGCGATAATACTTTGGCTGACTAAATCTGCACCAAAGGGGTCATGGAGGTTAAACAGGGACGAGAAGAGAAGAAGATAGGCTGTTCAGAGAGTAGAGAAAGTTCACATCAGTCGGAAGAATATGGATAGTTGCAAGGGATATGAGAAGTCGCTTTGCCTGATGAGTTCTGAAGAAATGGTGGCAAGAACCTCTCTTTTTATACTCGGCCCTCTAGCGGCATATCTCAAACTACTTAAGGACCGCCCACTGGCAATCATGACGTCATATTCTCTCTCAATCTGGGATCGACAAAGGATTTCCCACGCTCTGAGAGGGAGGAAGGGAGGAGGGAATTAGGCCTATCTGCCCGCGTGGCGCACTCACTGGTCCCCGTTACGTAACATCTCTCTCTCTCTCCTCTCATCATTACATATAAGTCCCACACACAATACTTATAACTAATGATATAAAATAGAACTCGTTGACTCAGATGAAAACAAAATACATATTTATAATACTTATAGTACAACGGCTCACATAAACTAAGTTAGGAAACTCTACACAGACTACAGCCAAAGTTCCTGCCCTGACGATCCTAGCGAGAGTGGGGCCTGACTGGGCGTTCTGTACATCATGCTCATACTCGACATGCGTCACATCCTCTATCTAAAGAAAGGGTCGTATACATCACCTGCCAGACTGCCTACACTACATCCCTCTGCTTACAACCCCCTCGTTCACTCTCACTCTCTATCTCTATCTCTCTCCTACCATTGTTTTGCTTTATTGTTATTCCTACATAGACTCTGCTAAACTAATGCTAGATACTGTATATAGCTAGCGAGAGAGAGAGAGAGAGAGAGAGAGAGAGAGAGAGAGAGAGAGAGAGAGAAGAGAGAGAGAGAGAGAGAGAGAGAGAGAGAGAGAGAGAGAGAGAGAGAGAGAGAGAGAGAGAGAGAGAGAGAGAGAGAGAGAGAGAGAGAGAGAGAGAGAGCATTACTGAGAGAGAGCATTACTGAACATATACAGAGACAATACTGATCATAAGGACAACAAACATGTTGAGGGCAGAAGATGCACACTGGGTCAAACAGGGTCCTTTACTGGAGAAGAGGTGGGAAGAGCCAAAACAATAAGAAAGACTAAAGCTGAGGCGAGGAGAAGCAAGAATAGGTGAGAAGAGGAGAGCAGAGGGTAAGAGGGAAGGGAAGGAGATAGCTAAGAAGACAGTGAACTATAATTAACTTCAACCAAGTGTTATCGTCTTGTCCGAGTCAAGTGTCTCTGTTGTGATAGAAGATGAGGAAGAGGGAGAAGTGAGGAAGACGGAGGAGGCTATGAATGAAGACGTTAACATAAGAACATAAGAACATAAGAAAATGGGAGTCTGCAGAAAGCCGATTGGCCCAAGCAAGGCAGATCCCTGTCCCACACAACCCCAATTACAAAGCCCAATTATAGGCTCAACACTCTAATACCCTGAGGATCATCTTACCAAAACGGTTAGAGATTAACGCAGGATTACGGGGGTCTGCAGAGCGCTGATTGGCCCAACCCTGCTGATCCCCCTTCACACCCAACCCTTCTAAGGGTTAAGGGGGGACAAAATAATAATGAAGACGTTAAGGGGGGACAAAATAATAATGAAGACGTTAAGGGGACAAAATAATAATGAAGACGTTAAGGGGGACAAAATAATAATGAAGACGTTAAGGGGGGACAAAATAATAATGAAGACGTTAAGGGGGACAAAATAATAATGAAGACGTTAAGGGGGACAAAATAATAATGAAGACGTTAAGGGGGACAAAATAATAATGAAGACGTTAAGGGGGGGACAAAATAATAATGAAGACGTTAAGGGGGACAAAATAATAATGAAGACGTTAAGGGGGACAAAATAATAATGAAGACGTTAAGGGGGACAAAATAATAATGAAGACGTTAAGGGGGACAAAATAATAATGAAGACGTTAATGGGGGACAAAATAATAATGATGAAGACCATACAAACACTTTTCTCTTAAGTATGTCCGGTAATGCACGTAACAAGTAAATCGCATGAAAAAGTGTATTAATTCAGAGAAAGTAGCCACACGTCTGTTCGTAATAAAGATATAAAATACAGTTGTTCAGTTACTAAGAACGAGTAAAATAATAATTACTGCCGCATAAAAGGAAAGTTGCAATGGCAAATAAATCTGACAAAGCTCCAACCAAGGCAGTGGCGGCGGTGATACATAATTACAGAAGTATATAATTATATGAGGAAGGGACACTAATAATATGTTAAACTCGGTGACAGTAATGGTTGGGTTATTATCACGTTGTCATTAGAGGTGGGGTAAAACTGTTGAGCAAGTATAGAGTAATATATTATCCAGGGATCTGTAATTATATACCAGTATTACGGTCAAAGAATAGATGATATGGGAGGAAGTTGTAGCTCTTACTGAAATGACGCATTAATTTCATAGACATCAATTATCACTTCAACTTACAGTAATATTAATGATAGAGAAAAAGTGGAATCACTGTAGACCTTAGCCCTAAGTTCTAAGAAAAACTGTAGTTCACAACAATAGGCTGGTTAAAATTGAAGAACAAACAGAACCATTTCAAATATCTATTCACGCTTTTTTAATAACAATGTTTATACTATTTCAATCTAGCCAAACTATTATTGGAAAACATGTTTTCTTTCCATATCTTATTGCACCATAACCCCTATAATATTCCTCCTTCCCTTTAACATAATTTTATCTAGATCTTTAATTATCCCTTAAGTATTGTCATCAATGATAATAACATTGTAATACAAGACCACTACTTCACCAACACACCCTTTAAGACATTCACATTACTGTCCCTTTAATCTGAACTGTCTTGTTATTCTGGACTCAACAGCTAGGGTGATCTTGTTACTACTTATTCTGAGGGTTAAATATAATAGAAACTCTCTTGCTTAAACTAACAGTACCCTTTCGTTCGCAGCTAATATTAGTGTATTATTGTAAGAAATACATCTGTTGTGGGCAGGATTTATAAGTGTAGGCTAAGACTCTCTCTCTCTCTCTCTCTCTCTCTCTCTCTCTCTCTCTCCACACACATCCTTAGTGATATATTGTAAGGGAGCTCAGGGATACACAAGTTGATGATTCACCTTCATCTCTCACCATTATAACTTGTGGTGCCTCACCTATGGTGGCCTGGGATAGACATGGAGAGGAACTAACAATTGGAGACAGGTAAGGAGGTGGAAGGGTTGGAGGAAAAGGTTGGGGAACAAGTAAGACATAACAGAGTAAGTGATACAATGTGAAAACTGATTATTTGTAAGAGAACTGAAGTAGGGGAAGATATAAAGGAAAATATAATTAGTTGTCTTAACCCTATCAGTATCAGTGCCGTCCTTTTAACTATACTCTGGTTACTGTTAGACTATTTCATTCAATTTAAAAAGGACCTCACACAATCAACAGGCTTCGAACTACCTCAATTAACCCTTTATACGACCACAGATCCTTCTTAAACTGCACACAATCGTCTAAATATAGCTAGAATACAATTAACAGGACGTCGCTGGTACAGAAGGGGTTAAACACATAAGTAAGTTGTGTGTTGGATAAAGGCAAGTATTATATAGTAATGCGAACAGGGAGGTCGAGGTAAAGAGGTGGAATTTCATATAACAATGTCAAGAACTGTATGACACTAATGAATTACTACTGCACAATTAGACATGATATAATTCACATATGCAGTATAGACCTACTTCAATAACACCATAATTATACAGCTGTGATTTAAACTTCCTTATACTCTTCCTCTTAAACCAGTCAGGTCACATTTATTATTTAGAAGGTTGGTTTAAATTCTGCCACAGTTTTATAGGTCACAATTCAAGCAAAAGGGCCTCAATAATTCAAGCTAAAACTTTCCTATATATGCTGTCTTTATAGCTTACTACTTCTGGGTCTTATCATGCATTATAACTCTACAACACTTTATTATCACTCTCCTTTACCTTCTACTCAACGATCTCTACATTAAAATATTTGAGCAATCTCTGTGTTTATATGCTATTATAGATACATTGATTTGATCCGTACCTCTTTAGTTAATTCAGGTATATATTTGCATTCACCATAATTTAATTTCGTCCTCCATCAAACTGAATATTTATGAAAAACTGAAAGGTCAAAATAGCTGTGGACTGTTGTGATGTTACGAACATAAGGAAGGGGAGGTAATATATAGGACAGTACATTCATTATACAATGATGAATGTTACATGTTTGGGTAAGAAGAAAGATAGAAGGAATATTGATCTGTTAATTCTACTGCATACAGTATATAGACAGAGATAATAGGGTCGGCATCACTCAAAGTGATAGTTCCAGACAAAAGAAATGCAAACAACCCCAAACTTCGGGACAATACAATATTTAGGTACAATAGGTCACTGTACCCGCGAGACAACTTAATCTGTAAATGTGGAAGTCATTGGACTAAAGTAGTAAATCTACTGGTGTGGTGGTGTACTGAAAGGTCAGAAAGTTATTTTGTACAGTAAATAATCGAGAGAAGATCAACCAAAAAGAATACATCAATGTTTTAAAGCCAAAAGGACTAC
Organism: Lithodes maja; assembly: GCA_037953745.1. NCBI lineage: Eukaryota > Metazoa > Arthropoda > Malacostraca > Decapoda > Lithodidae > Lithodes > Lithodes maja. Next base: position 80,502 of record JBAKBP010007733.1, on the reverse strand, counting down.
AGCAAAGTCCATTTAAACTTAAATATTTATGTTGGAATGGGTTAAAAAAGATCACTGTTATTATATAAATGATACTGGCGATATACATGGACGGTACGGTACATAATATATATCGGTCTCATTTAGTTTTCATTTCCTTATAAAGTGGTATATTCTGTGTCCTAATTATGTGCAAGTATTGGCTGCTTACTGTTACTACTTGTATCTAAGTATGGTAGAAGTTCTTCCTCTATACTTAAAACATTTCTCTGGTCTACTTTATTCCCCCTTAGTAAATAAATTATATAATCGATTTTTTTTTTTTTTTTTTTTCTATGTGATTGAGGGAGGCAAAAGGCATAACTGCCTATAGCGAGTGCCTCCCCCATAGTTGAAAGAGTGACAGGGCCAAAATCAAGGGACGTTCGAGCCAAAATGCCTGGACACACTGAGTTTGAAGCAATTTAAGTCATAGGAAGAGGGAAAGACTGATTCTGGGAGAGAGTTCCAGAGCTCAGCTGTTGAGTAGAAGAAAGTTTGAGAGTAACGTTTCACTCTTGGGTTGGAGAGTTGCACAGAGTAGGGGTGGGATTGAGTTGCAAGACGGGTACCACGTGCCCTACGTAAAGGAGGTGGTATGCACTGGGATAGCTCTGAGGAACACTGATTATTATAGTAGCGATAGAATAGCGAGAGAGATGCAACATTGCGGCGGAGAGAGAGAGATTGCAGAGAGTTGGTGAGTGGACGGGAGTTAATGATACGAAAGGCCTTCCTTTCAACTTTGTCTAGGAGAGCGGTGTGAGAGGAACCTCCCCACACATGTGAACAATACTCAATACAAGGGCGCACTATGCCCCTGTACAGAGCAAGAAGCTGTGCAGGGGAAAAGAACCCCCTAAGGCGGTTGAGCACACCCAGCTTCTGGGAGGCTGCCTTAGCAAGACTGGTAATATGGTCCTTCCAAGTGAGAGCAAAAGAAAAAGAGACACCAAGAATATTGAGAGAAGATGAAGGGTTGATTTTTGTATTGTTGAAGAATAAGGGATAGTCTGCTGGGAGATCCTGACGGGTAGATAGATGGAGAAATTGGGTTTTGGAAGCATTAAAGTTAACAAGGTTTTCTCTGCCCCAATTGGAAATAGTATTTAGATCAGAATTTAAGAGTTCTATGGCTTCATTACGTTTGTCGTTGAGGGATTGCTGGCTGGGGCGTTCTGAAAAACTAATGGAGTAGTGTAAGGTTGAGTCGTCTGGCGTATGAATGGATGGGAATTAAGGTACAGTTAAGGAGATCATTTATAAAAATTAGAAAGAGAATAGGAGATAGGACAGAGCCCTGAGGAACACCGGAGTTTATAGGGTGAGGAAGTGAACAATGGCCGTCCACAACCGCGGCTATGGAACGGCCGGAAAGGAAATTAGAGACAAAGGCACAGATGGAGGGATAGAAACCGAAGGAGGGTAGTTTAGAAATTAAAGATTTATGCCAGACTCTATCGAAGGCTTTCGATATGTCTAGTGCAATAGAAAAAGTCTCACCGAAGTCCCGAAAGGAGGATGACCAAGAGTTAGTAAGATATGAAAGAAGATCACCAGTAGAGCGACCCTGAAGGAAGCCATACTGGCGATCTGAGAGCAGATTATGAGAAGAGAAATGCTTAAGAAATTTGGAAGCAAGAATAGTTTCAAAAACTTTAGAAAGACAAGAGATAAGAGCAATTGGACGATAGTTGGAGGGTTGAGAGCGGTCACCCTTCTTTGGGACAGGTTGAATGTGAGCAAACTTCCAGCATGAAGGGAAGACGTTAGAGGATAGACAGAGACGAAAGAGTTTGCCTAGGCAGGGAGTCAGCACGGAAGCACAGTTTTTGAGAACAACAGGAGGAACACCGTCCGGACCGTACGCCTTATTAGTGTTAAGCCCAAAGAGGGTAGAAAGTACATCTTTATAAGAGATTAGGATATTAGGCATAAGTAAGAGAGAGGAGGGCGGAGAGGGAGGAATAGCACCGGAATCATCCAAGGTGGAGTTTCTGGCAAAAGTTTGAGCGAAGAGTTTAGCTTTGTCAGAGGAAGAAGTGATGGTTGTGCCATCAGAGTGGGAAAGGGGAGGGAAAGACGAGGAAGAGAAATTGTTGGAGAGGTTTTTGGCTAGATGCCAGAAAGCTTGGGAAGAGCTAGAGTTGGATAGTTCAGTGCATTTATCATTGATGAAAGAGTGTTTGGCAAGTCGAAGAACAGATTTGGCTTGATTCCGGGCAGAAACATAGGAAGAATGAGAGTCTTTAGTTTTAAGGCGTCGGTACCGTTTGAATGCTTCCTCCTTATTGCGGACAGCAGTAGAACAGGCGTGAGTAAACCAAGATTTTTTAGCATTAGTCTGAGAGAAAGAGAATGGAATGTATGCTTCCATGCCTGATAGGATTACCTCGGTAATGCGTTCAGCACTCTCCGAGGGTCCTCGGCCATGGAAGCAGAAATCATTCCCTGGGAAATCAAAGAAGTACTGCCGGATAGCCTCCCAGTCGGCAGCGCCAAAGTGCCACAAGCGCCGTTAAATATAAGTACATAATAATTAAACCCCAAAGTATATATACACCATGATTAAATAAAGTAAATATAATTACATAATAATTAAACCCCAAGGTCTATATAAATACACCATGATTAAATAAAGTAAATTTGGTTTTGAATAATAGTAATATATTTGGACACGCTAATTTAAGCGTTATTAATGAACAGTTATAACCATAACACTAAAAAAGCAAAATGTCTTCCTGGAATATATTTACGGGTATTGTTCACCACCTGACATGATTAACCCCAAAGTTCTGCACAATCTACAACAACAATATATTTGACATTCTTCCCTAAATCTAAAACCCAACAACATTCCTGACAAACCAGTAGAGTCTGTAGATACTGACGGTCGGTGAAAGGGAGGCGACAGTCATGAGGCTCCAACATATAATTTACTCAACCCACCGATACCATTGAGTGTGTAGGAATGGGGAAAGGGGGGGGGGATGTAAGGTAAAGGTTACACAGGAGAGGAGTGACTGACAGTGGAGAAAAGCTAAGAACAGCAGTAAAGGTCAATGTAGATAAATTGAATAGGAGATCTTACTGGGAGAACCCAGTAAGATCAGTGAAAAAGAGAAACTACTGATTATAGAACGATCTTTTTAATTACTAAAGGGGAATATGGGAGCCAGAAAGTAGGATATATATATATATATATATATATATATATATATATATATATATATATATATATATATATATATATATATATATATATATATATATATATATAATATATATATATATATATAAGGAAGAAAAGAGGAATAAGAGAGAAGTCAGTAATATCAGGGAGATGAAGACACTAGGGAATAAAGAAGAAGAAATCTTTCACCCTGCGCATAATTGAATGTGTCTGCTGTGTGACATAATTGAATGTGTCTGCTGTGTGACATAATTGAATGTGTCTGCTGTGTGACATAATTGAATGTGTCTGCTGTGTGACATAATTGAATGTGTCTGCTGTGTGACATAATTGAATGTGTCTGCTGTGTGACACAATTGAATGTGTCTGCTGTGTGACATAATTGAATGTGTCTGCTGTGTGACATAATTGAATGTGTCTGCTGTGTGACATTTCTAAGGAAGCGAGTTGAAATTTGTGATTATTGGGATGAAGTTGCCAACATAATAAAAACAGACAAAACTTCTCAAAAACCATAATTTTGTTCATACAAATACACATTTATCGTTTGAAGGTTGGTAAAACAAATAATGATATTGTGATGCTAATGACAGTTTTGGACCTTAAGTCAGAATGTAATAATTAGTCTTACAAATAATGCTTAGTGTTGTGAGTGTTGGGAGTTTGGTAAATACTGTAATGTAAACTGTCAAACAGCTGGTGTGATGAAGACAACCTAACTATTGTAATCTATTAGTAAGTTTATTAAGGGGATATTTCCACCTGGAGCATTTTTTTCTGAACCTCTTTCTCCCTCATGTTTAGCCCCATTGCTTGTGAGATTTAAAGACGCTTGCCCCATTAGTTTGGCGATTTTAAGAACCCTCGCCCCATTCGTCAATTTTAAGACCATTCGTGCCATTTAGGTGTCGATTTTTTCCTGGCGAGCGATAGCGAGCCTGTAATTTAAGGGGAACCGGCCTTTGGCCGGGAAATTTTTCTACCGAAAAATGTACACATTTATCTTGAAAGGGGGTCAAGGGGGAGTAATTTTAAGCTTGATGGAAGTCTAGGGAATCAACTAAAAACCTCCCCTTAACCTCCTCTTCCTTCTCGTCATCATCATTATCACTATTATCATCATTATTTTACACACGAACAAAAATAATAATAATCATCATCATCATCACTAGCACTTCATTATCATAGTTTTCTTCAGGATGTACATTCTACAAGAAAAAAAGTGTGTAAATGTAGCGTTACATTTATCTACTTTAACATGTGTCTCCTCTGAACAAATTGCCGGGGAAAGTGGTGCAATGTAATACAATAAACACATTCAAAAGGAATCTAGACATTCATTTCGAAGAGGTTGGGTGCAATATAAGCGAAAACAAAGTTGGTGAAGTATCAGTAATATAAATTATTTACCAAATTTCCAGTATAAATGTCCCAGTACACATTTTCTCAATCTACTGAGGGACTCTTTCCCAGCTGCATGCCGACCCTTGGTCAAGAGGGAGTGTTGGGTGGGGAGAGAACCTTCTGATTTGCTATTTTCACCTTCTACTTAGTAGCACATTTTGTGAATATTAAGTCCGGACTACCTAGTAGGGGCCGCAAGGTCTGTGAAGTCTGTGTATCTGTATAACTCTATGTAACTCTGTTGTTCCCTTACTTGTTCTCTCACCCTCCCTCTTCACGCTCAATTGTCTCTACAAGCCTCTCTCTCTCTCACGCGTTTTTTACAGCTCTCTCTCTCTCTCTCTCTCCCCCCCCCCCCCACCCCCCCACCCCTCAGTTCCCCGTGAGATGTGAGGGCAGATAACTACAGTGACTCCACAAGTTGGCAGTCTTAATAAAAGGTCTTGGGAAGTACTTATTATTATGATATTATTTTGATCTTGGGACGAAACTTGGCACTCTTTTCGAGGCCCAATTGTTATCAAATGAAGCTTTGAGATCGATGGTCGGAATGTTTAATGCCACTTGTAGTAAACTTACTGTACAACAGTCAAGTTGGTGGCCTTACTGCAATCCCTAATATACCAATCAATGTACTATAATATAATAATTTATATTAATAATAACACCAAGAAAATATATTATAACAGACCCATAGTGTATATTAAAACCGTAATACGAAATTGATACAAATATTATTAGGAATATTAAATTTAAAGGTATGCAAAACCACACACTGATGAAAGAACCCAAACTATGATATCTGCAGCAAGGATGAATGATATCTTCATAAGTTGTATGGAGGGATAATACGGACATCAGAAGGAGAACTGATATAGAACAACTGATAACGTTCATCTCTACCAGACACTTTCTGTACAGTAAAAAGACCGAGAAAAATTGACAGATAAAAAAAACATACAGGAAGAGGGGAGAGAAAGGAAAAATATACGGTAAATAGAGAGAGAGGGAGACAGATGCTAGAACAATATATATACTGTAGCTAGAGGGGGAGATACTGAGATAAACTGAGACAACACTAGAACAGTAAAAAAAAAAAAAAAAAAAACATGTAGATGAATTATTATTGCCAAGATGAATATACAATTGCCACCAACATTCCCAACCAATGCTAAATCTACTTGCTGTACATATACAGTAAATAGACTGGCTTGATATAAATTGGCAATATATATATATACACACAAAGAGAGAGAGAGGAGAGAGAAGACTCTATTCAAGACCAATAACAACTGGAGCAAAAACAAAAGGGTAATGTGGAAATGGTCCAAATAAGGAAACCATATCCCTATCCTGCAAGGACTTAATTATAAGGCGGTGAGATGAAAGATGAGAGGTGTTGGTGGGGTGCCGTGTGGGGGTGGGGGTGGGGGGGGAGTAACGTGTGGGGATAGGGTGGGAGTGTAGTGCCGTGTGGGGATAGGGTGGGAGTGGAGTGCCGTGTGGGGATAGGGTGGGGGTGGAGTGCCGTGTGGGGATAGGGTGGGGGTGGAGTGCCGTGTGGGGATAGGGTGGGGGTGGAGTGCCGTGTGGGGATGGAGTGCCGTGTGGGGATAGGGTGGGGTTGGAGTGCCGTGTGGGGATAGGGTGTGGATGGAGTGCCGTGTGGGGATAGGGTGGGGGTGGAGTGCCGTGTGGGGATAGGGTGGGGGTGGAGTGCCGTGTGGGGATAGGGTGGGGGTGGAGTGCCGTGTGGGGATAGGGTGGGGGTGGAGTGCCGTGTGGGGATGGAGTGCCGTGTGGGGATAGGGTGGGGTTGGAGTGCCGTGTGGGGATAGGGTGTGGATGGAGTGCCGTGTGGGGATAGGGTGGGGGTGGAGTGCCGTGTGGGGATAGGGTGGGGGTGGAGTGCCGTGTGGGGATAGGGTGGGGGTGGAGTGCCGTGTGGGGATAGGGTGGGGGTGGAGTGCCGTGTGGGGATTGGGTGGGGTTGGAGTGCCGTGTGGGGATAGGCTGGGGGAGGAGTGCCGTGTGGGGATAGGGTGGGGGTGGAGTGCCGTGTGGGGATAGGGTGGGGGTGGAGTGCCGTGTGGGGATAGGCTGGGGGTGGAGTGCCGTGTGGGGATAGGGTGGGGGTGGAGTGCCGTGTGGGGATTGGGTGGGAGCGGAGTGCCGTGTAGGGATTGGATGGGGGTGGGTTGGAGTGCCGTGTGGGGATAGGGTGGGGGTGGAGTGCCATGTGGGGATTGGGTGGGGGTGGATTGCCGTGTCGGGTGGGGGTTGGGGTGGAGTGCCGTGTGGGGATTGGGTGGGTGGAGTGCCGTGTGGGGATTGGGTGGGTGGAGTGCCGTGTGGGGATTGGGTGGGTGGAGTGCCGTGTGGGGTTGGGGTGGAGTGCCGTGTGGGGATAGGGTGGGGGTGGAGTGCCGTGTGGGGATTGGGTGGGTGGAGTGCCGTGTGGGGTGGAGTGCCATGTGGGGATTGGGTGGGGGTGGAGTGCCGTGTGGGGATGTAGTGGGGGTGTTGGTGGGGTGCCGTGTGGGGATAGGATGGGGGTAGTGGGGGATTGAAATAGATGAACAAATTAGGTATATACCTATATATATAATTTGCCGTCTTAAATTTTCCGTACATCTGTTCTGTGTATTTTCTGTATTCAACTAGACGTGTTGAAGGAGTACCGGGACAATGGGGATATTCTATACATTACATTTCAATCGAGTTTCCCTTCTTATATAGTCTTTAAAGGCTCTTTAGAATAGTTTTAGTAATTAGGAAGTTGGTTGGAAAATGAATAATGGGTAAACATTTTACTTTGTGAAAACAAAAACATTAACCCCAGTCATAAACGAAACAAATTCTCATCTCATAAGGCTGATAATATACTGTATATATATATATAATTTATATATATATATATATATATATATATATATATATATATATATATATATATATATATATATATATATATATATATATATATATATATATATATATATTTTCTTTAATACATACGAGGTTGAAAGAAATGGCCATTTCTGCGTTGGAAATTTTATTATTCAAAGTTTCCAGGTCTCTGATGAGTTTTCGCTGGGTGGCAGGAAGTAGATGAAGGAGATGAGCAAAATTCATGGTGGTACAGGGTTACATTAATGTACATGATACAGGATATACGACGCGCGTTTCACTGGACAACCAGCATTATCAAGTAAGGATAGAATGATATAAAGGAGTCAGGAGTCAGAGTGAAGCTAGGTTGCTTCAAGGTTAGAAGTAGAAGGGTCTAGTGGAGACCGAAGATTTGAAGGATGAAGAGTTGGAGAGATAAAAGCTGGTGGGCTGACCACCTTGCTATTTTTCATGTTAAGTTGTTGAATTCTGAGCAGCATGCCACGTGGTGTTGGTGAGGAAAGGCCGTTGTTGTTGTTGAAGGTGCGCGATGATGGTTAGTCGTAGATGTAGTTTGGTTCATCGAGGTAAGGAGATGGTGTTCTTGTCGGCTTGCTGGCGGTCGTTCCCAGGTCAATGTCTTCTTCTCCTTCCTCCATCCCCTCCACGTCGACATCTTCTCCTATGGTGGACTCGGAGTATTCAGACGACGTGGAGGCTGCCACCGGATGATCAATGGTGGCTGGTGATGGAGTGGAGGTTGAGGCTGGTCCTGCAGAGTTGACTGGTGGTGGAGAGTCAGAGACTGCAGAATGTGGAGGTGGTGGGGTGGACTTCGAGAGAGACTTCTGAAGCATCAGACGCCTCCTCGGTTGACATCTCTGTCTCACAGCCTGAGATGGAATAAGGCTAGATGGTGGAGACGGTGTTGAAGTTGCTGGCTCCTGGACTCTAGGTGTTCGAGTCTTCTGAAGGCAGAGTGGTCGAGGCAGAAGTTGAGTGTTGGGAGGCTTCTTGGTTGTTCTTCGGGCAAGGAGATCTGGAGGGATGATGATGGTAGGCAGGCCATTGGCAACCAGAAGAGCAGGCAGAAGCACAGAAAGTTGGCCTCGATCGTCCCCAGCAAGAGCAATGGCTGTGTGGACAATGACTGTAATGACGTCAGTCTTGAGGCCAGACTTCAATCCGGTGATGGTGGGTTGCTTCTGCCTTCCTTGTGAGAGTTGGGAGCCCCTTACTGGTCTGCCATGGGGTCCTGTTACTCCTGCTGCCTCCTTGCCCTTCCTTCCCTCCTTGATTGTAAACTGCACTTGCTCTCCTTCACCTAGTGACGTTATTGTGCTATTGGTGTTAAACACAATGTTCTTTCTGTGGGTGAAGAACTCCGTTTTATCTTGGTTCCTGGTGATAAATCCATATCCTCTCTTTATGTTGAACCATTTAACCACACCAGAAAAGGTGGTGGGATCTTCCTGGGTGGCCATGGTGAGAGAGGGTTGAGGTGTTGCTGCCAGGTGTGGAGAGAGTGGAGTGAGAGAATGAGAGAGTGGAATGTGTGAATGATGATGTAGATGGCGGGTTGTTGGGCAGCTAGGAGCTCTTCCTCGATGGTACCCATAAAAAAGTTCGCAAAAACCCATCGCCACACCGTCTATCTGCTTGTACATGTTGCCCCGGGGGCAAAGGAAGGGGGCCTCCTTGGTACATAGCTCCAGTAGTGTTTTCAGGGCCTTCTCCGGGATGTCCAGTGTTGGTGTATCAGGGCAATGGTAAATTCGACGTAGAATCATGTCAATGGTCCAACGTGCCAAAAATGACGAGGCCGTCTTAAAAGAAATAATCTCCAAGCATGTCCACCCAACCAACCCGGAAAACAAAATCAAATTAATAATTTATTACAAATCCCCAAGACCTCCAACCTCGTTCTCCGCAACAAACCTGCTTCCACCAAGATAAAGAGCCCGATGACCGACGATCACGTCATTTACCAACATACCTGTAATTATGAGGACTGTGGACCTCATTCCTATATTGGTATGACGCAGACTCGTCTTTCACGTCGGTTAACTCTTCACCTTCAGGCTGGAGCCATCAAAGACCACTATCTCACCCCTAACCACCCCCACCTCACACGCAACGAGTTAGAGAAACACACCACCATACTCGATAAAGAAAGTGACCCAAGGAGATTACCTATACTCGAAGCTTTATATATCCAAGCCTTACATCCCAACATCAACAACCAAACCCTGGACTTTCAGATCCTTCCTTCTGCCAAAAGGCACTTTCCTACAGGACCTAACACCCCCCCTCGCCCCCCGGTGCCCTTGACGCAGCCCCCCGCACTACCTCCTTCAGCTTAGTCTTCCGCAGGCGCCACACGTACTACAGAACTTAGGCCACGCCCCTCGACACGCAGCCAATCAGCTTCGACCCCGCCAACCGACCACCATCCCGCATCCAGTGCGCATGCGTGAAGCGGTTCTCCCTTTCTCTCTCCTAGAATACCCCTCCACCAATAGCAGACTTTTGCCCCCTGATTTTTGCCTCCTCTGATCCTCCACCCTCTATATATACCCTTCCTGTTTACCTTTCATATCATTCTATCCTTACTTGATAATGCTGGTTGTCCAGTGAAACGAGTTGTATATCCTGTATCATTTACATTAATGTAACCCTGTACCACCATGAATTTTGCTCATCTCCATCTACTTCCTGCCACCCAGCGAAAACTCATCAGAGACCTGGAAACTTTGAATAATAAAATTTCCAACGCAGAAATTGCCATTTCTTTCAACCTCGTATGTATTAAAGAAAATTTATGACCTGGCTTTACTAACATATATATATATATATATATATATATATATATATATATATTTTATATATACATACGATTACTAAAGCACAAGCCTAATTATATGAATAGGACTCCGGAATCATGGCAATTTCGAGACTCTGTTCATTATATAATATAATCAAAGTACAGAGCATGGTCATTTTTTAGATTCTATAATGATTTCCAATTATATTATTATTAAAATAGGGATTCGCACCAAGCCTAAAAAGACTATGTGGCACCAAAAGAAACTTTGTGGAAAAAAAAAAAACATCGGAGGTGTTGTGGGGCAGGGCGCACTACGGAGTAGAGGAGGAGAAGACTAGGAAACACTAATTAAAGAAGCTGAAGGAGACGGGTATGGAGGAGAAACCGCATAAGATGTGGGAGGGAGAAAGTGGGGGACTCTCCGAGCATATCGGCTAAGACAAGGGGGCGATTAAGGGAGGATATGAAGGGGAATGCCTGCCGTCGGGCATTGGAGAAACGAAGACAGTCGATCAGGAGATGCTGGACAGACACTGGAATATGGCAGCAAGGACAGAGCGTGGGGACATCACAGGACATCAAATGACCATGCGTGAGCCTGGTGTGGCCGAGCCGAAGACGGGCTAGAGCGGTCTCCCATCGACGATTGCGATGAGAGGAAGACTTCCAAGGTAGGACGGAAGGTTTGACAGAACGCAGTTTGACATCAGACACCCTCATGGAGGTCCATTCGTCCTGCCAGCACTGACGTAGTAAGTGAGTAACACGCGGGAAGTAATCAGATGCAGGAATACGTCGTGGCACGAGTCGGTGAGAGGTAATAGCAGAGCGGGCGAAAAAATCAACCCGCTCATTGCCAGGCACTCCAACATGACTCGGGACCCAACAGAAAGACAGGGACTTCAATTTAGTAGCGATGCGGAACAACCATTCTTGAATCTCCAGCACTAAGGGGTTAACAGCGGGAAGAGACTGAATACTCTGAAGAGCACTAAGGGAGTCACTAAAAATTACAAAGGTATGCAAGTGTGAACAAAAAATAGTACGTAGGGCAAATAAAATAGCAAATAACTCGGCCGTAAAGACACTAGCACATGATTGGATGTGACGTTGGAAGGTCCGGTCCGGGAACACAACCGCAAACCCTGTACCGGCGGAGGTCTTGGAACCATCAGTGTACACTGGAACGGCTGAAGAGTGGCGTAGCAGATGTTCCGTAAACTGAGCATAAAGCAACTGTGGGGTTGAAGAGGCCTTAGAGGGGGGGAGGGCAGCTGTACAAACGGTAGGGCGAGGGAGTAGCCATGGGGGGAACTCCGACTGTCGGAGGGGTAGCACCGATGGAATGGGAAAAGAGAAGGAGGCTAGTAAAGCAGAGACCCGACCGGGGAACGAAGTAGCAGACACTGATGGGGCTAAGCCGGAAGCCGTGGGAGGAAAACCAGCCGAACTGTGTTGCAGAAGGCGAAGATGACATCGAAGGGTCAGTTTATCCCGCCTGGATGATAGCGGTGGGACACCTGATTCAGCATAAAGGCTAATAACCGGAGTAGAGCGAAAAGCCCCTAGCGACAAGCGCAGACCGTGATGGTGAAGGGAGTCTAGGCGCTTAAGGTTCGTACGCGCAGCGGAGGCATATACCTGGCAGCCATAATCGATCTTGGAGAGAATAAGCGTTGTATGGAGGCGCAGAAGAGTCGTCCGGTCCGCACCCCAAGACAAGTGGCTAAGGGTTTGTAAGAGTTGAAGCCGTCGGGTGGTGGAGGTCAGTAACGAAGTAATGTGCGGGTACCATGTCAACCGAGTATCGAAAATGAGACCTAAGAATGGAGCTGAGGACCTGTAAGGCAGAGGGCGGTTATACAACGTAAGAACAGGATGCGGGACTGTATGGCGTTTTGTGAAGATGACGGCACAAGATTTCGAGGGCGAAAACCGAAAACCATGGGCCGTAGCCCACTGCGCAGCTGCATCAATGGCCTGCTGCATGAGATTTTGTAGGGCAGCGATATCCAAACCCACAGCGTAAATAGCGAAGTCGTCCACATACAAAGAAGCACGGACACCAAGAGGGAGGGAAGAAATAATACCATTAATAGCTAGGATAAAAAGGATGGTACTAAGAACACAACCCTGTGGGACACCATCGTGTTGGGGGTATGTTCGTGAGAATGTATTCTGAAGCTTGACTCGGAAAGTACGATCACGGAGAAAGTTCTTCAAGAATACCGCCATGTTGCCAGACACACCAGAACGTAAAAGGGTACGAAGGATGTTGTATTTCCAGGCAGTATCATACGCTTTTTCAAGATCGAAGAATACAGCTAAAACCGACTTAGTGTCCGAAAAGGCATCGCGGATAGAAGTCGCCAATCTCAATAATGGGTCCAAAGTACTACGGCCCTTGCGAAAGCCATATTGAAAAGGTGACAGGATGCCTCTTGATTCCAGGAGCCACATTAAGCGGGAGTGAACCATGCGTTCTAATAATTTGCCGACACAACTGACCAAGGCAATGGGACGGTAATCTGCTGGTGCATGGCCCGACTTACCCGGCTTAAGGAATGGGAGAAGGATGGCATGTCTCCACTCAGCCGGAAAAAAGCCTGTGGACCACAGACGGTTGTAGATGGATAAGAGAAAGCCAAGCGCAGGTGGAGATAAGTGCTTCAGCATCAAGTAATGGACACCGTCAGGGCCTTCACATGTATCCTTACAGGCTCCCAGGCTAGACTCAAGCTCAGCCCGGGAGAAGGGGGCATTGAAAAACTGATCAGATGATAAGGCGAAGTCAAGTCGCCTAAGTTCAGAACAGCGTTTATGCATCTGGAAGGAGGGCGGGAGATGGGAGCCAGTGCTAACATCACTGAAATGTTGTCCCAACATATTGGCCACCAGAGACGGATCGCCCACAATGCCAGTGTTGGTATGGAGGACTGGGGCCGGCGTAGGCGCATGTTTCCCTGCAATCTTCCTGACGCGAGCCCAGACTTGCGGAACAGGTGTATCTGCGTTGATAGTAGAGGCATACGACATCCAGCTAGATTTTTTAGCAGAGCGGATTGTACGACAGAAGACGGCATTAGCCTGTTTGAAAAGAGTATACGCATCCCGCTCATATGGAGAGCCTTTTTTCCGACGGAAACTCTTCCACTTGGCTCTTTTATTGCGTAAAGCCGAAGTGCACTGAGCAGTCCACCACGGTACACACTTAGAAGACATACTCCGAGTGGTGCGTGGAATACAAGTATAGGCAGCATGGAGCACAAACATCAGGAAACTGGTAAGCATGGCATCAGGGTCCGGGAAAGCAGGGGTCGGATTAGACGGAACGGCGAGATCAGCGAAAGATGTCCAGTCGGCACGATCGAAACACCAACGGGGAGGGCGCGGCACTGGGGAGTAAGACGTAGGGGAGAGGACAATCGGGAAGTGGTCAGTCGCACAGTAATCCTTAAAGACCTTCCAAGTAAAATCCAAGGATAGTGTAGGGGAACACAGAGACAAGTCAATACATGAGAAGGTACGGGTGCCGCTATCAAAATGCGTAGAGGAACCAGTGTTTAAAAGAAATAAATCGTGTGTACGAATCAGAGCCTCAAGGGAACGACCTCGTGTATTAACGGTAGAGTCACCCCACAGGGAATGCCTGCAATTAAAATCCCCTAAAAGGAGGAAAGGTGGAGGTAATAGAGAAAGGATCCTGTTTAATTCTGGAACATCGAGCGGGATCGAGGGGGAAAGGTATATGGAAACTACCGTAAGCCAGCGTGAAAGGAACACTCTGGCAAGCGTGCATTTAAGAGAGGTACGGATAGTTAACGGAGACACTGGGACATCAAGATGTACGAGGAGGCAAGTAGCATACTGGGATTGGGGAGAACTTATATAGGAGTAAAAAGGTATTGGGGAGGGGGCATTAGATAAACGCGATTCTTGTAAACTAATAACAAGTGGGCTAAACCTAGAGATAAGGTAACGAAGATCAACACGATGTACTGCAAAACTACGAATGTTCCATTGTAAAATGGACATTAAAAAAACAAAAAAGATTAAAAAGAAGACGCGTACAAGAGGGAAGAAAAGACGTACACTATATACAACATATTTACAAAATACAGTTAACACCGTGGGTGGAAAATATAGCCAAGAGAGGCTAACGATGGGAAATAATAGCAGGAATTGGAGAAGACGTTGAAGGGGAAGACTGGAAACCGGGGGGGCATAGGGAGGTCTAACAGAGAAAGAGGAGAGGAAGGAGGAGGGCCGGAAGAGGTAGGAAGGACGGACGGCGGGTGGGAAGAGAAGGAGGGGGTAAGGGCAGGAGAAGGAAGAGGGGGAGGGTCAGGAGGAGGAGGGCCCGGAAGAAGGCCAGAAGGGGGAGTGGAGGAAGAGGATGGGGCAGGGGAAGGCGGGAGAGGGGTAGGGGGGAGAGAAGAGGGGGTAGGATGAACTTCGGCGTGAACAGTAGAAGGTGGTGGGTGGGAAGAACGGATAAATTCATCAATCTTAGGTAGGGTTTCGTAGGAGAAATCTAGGGATGCAGTGACGGGAGGAGGAGGAGACTGGACGGAGAGAGGAGAAAGGGAAACAGAAGGAGAAGGAGGCGACTTCTTCTTCTTCTCGCAGGGACTTGAGCACCGCACATCACGGAGACCACCCTTACGTTTAAAAGAGGAAGCGGGCGAGGAAGAACGGAGCACAGGAGCCCGTTTGGTAGAGGAGAAGGGAAGTTTAGAGCGAGTAGGAGATTTGGGGCGACTAGAAGAGGAAGATGACGGAGAACGGGGGGGAGGCTTGGAACGGTGAGAGCGTGGAGGGAGACTAGAAGAGGAGGAACAAGGAAGAGAGCAAGATGAAGGGGCAGAAGTAGGAGAAGGACTGAGAACAGAGAAAGTGTTAGACAAAGGGACAGAAAAGGAAGAGACGGAAGGACGAACGGAGGAGACTGAAGAGGAGGAAGGAGAAAATCCGGGAGAAGCACCGGTAGAAGGAAGGGAGGCAGATGACGAAACTGGTGCGACCGGGGGGACGGAGGGAGCGGAGGCGGTGGAAGGAACCGAGAAACCAGAAAAAGGGGGGGGGCGTGGTAGAGGGAGGCAAAGAAGAGGAGGGAGGAGACAGAGTCTTGGAAAATGACTTAGGGGTGAAGCCCAAGCGACGAGCCTCTTGGCGGGCTGCGGTGAGCGTAAGGCCGTGTCTCGCTTTGAGGACAGCAACCTCAGACTCGAACAGATGAACGGGGCAAATCTTAGAGTCGGCCGAATGAGACCCGCGGCAATTAAGGCAGAACTGGGACGTTGACTGACATTCGCCAACGGCATGTCCGGACTGCGCACAGCGCGGGCAGAGTGGGCTCTCAGCGGCTGTACGGCAGAACTTAGCCGGGTGGCCGAAACGCCAGCAGCTGCGACACTGGAGTGGACGGGGAAGAGACGCAGTCACGGGGAGGCGAGTACTACCGACAATAACATGGGCAGGAAGGGAAAGTCCATCAAAAGAGATCTTGGCAATGTTAGCGGGATGGTGGCGAAGGTCGCGAGGAGGGATAGTGTAGCATACCACACTAACCACCTTGTGGTCTTGAGCGACAACGATGTCCTTGACGAGGTCGGCGCAATCCGCGAAAGGACGACCCCCGAGACGGATGGAAGCGGGGATCAGGACAGTCCCTGTACAGGAGTTGAGTCGTTGATCTTTTTGAGCCGGGATGGGGGTGCCAGAACAATCGACGAAAGAGGACATAGCAGTAGCCTGAAGTTCGTTTTGGACGTTAACAAGACGGGAGGCATCATGGCGGGAGTGGAAGGTGACGTCCTTTCCCACCTGTTGAAGGAGACGCAGGTGGAAGAGGAGGTCATCACCGGCTAGAGGCGCAGAAGCAGGGACGGAGAAAAACTTAGTAAAGGAAGGAGGTGCAAAGAGAGAGGACATAGGGAGGACCGAGGAGTGAGGACGAGAAGAGGACGAAACTGGAGAAGAAGAGGAAAGAGAACGAGGGAGGGAGGGCAGAAAAGGGTCGAGGGTGACATGACTAGAGGAAGAAGAGGAAGACGCAGAAATAACTACAGGAGAGGAGATGAAATCCGGGGTAGTGGAGGGTGGAGAAAGACGTGACGAAGACGGAAGGGTAGTAGAAGGATTCGGAACGGTAATGGACGAGAGGGACGAGCGACGACCGAGGGATAGTTCAGCGGGCCGGTCGAGAGCACCCAAAACCATCCCCGACTCACCGTGTCCCGCGGTGAACCGGACTGACAGCCAGACAACAGACCCCCAAGTGGCAGGCTGCATGCCACAAGGGGCTCACTCACCGGAACCACTAAAGCAGAAGCCATAAACAGGGAAGAACAGGGAAAAAAGCATAAGTCGTCACCATAGCAAGAGAAAAGGGGGTAAAGCATAGAAGAAGATACTGCGGTTACCAGGTGCCCCTGGCAACGAAAGGGAGAAAGACCTCCGCAGGGCCACGAAACCCAGAATGCGGCCAATTAAGATGGGACAGGTCTCGGCTTTGAGCTAGGGACCTTGTACAACCCGGGCATTTGTCCTGCAGCTTTGTCCCACGGAGAACGGGGCCGGCGTAGTCACCTGACACACTCACTGGGAAGAGAGAAGAGAGTCAGAAACCCCAAAGCAACCCTATAGTGCCTATCCTCCAGCAACGAGCCTTGCGAGCCCTGGCCGGCAGCACCTGTCGCCAGGTGGACTCTGCCAACTCAGCAGTGATCAGAGACACCAAGGCGAAGCCCTAAGGAAACTAGAACCTCCGAAGCAGTTAAAGAGAAAGGAAGGAAGCAAACAGGGAAGTCAACCAGAAGGGAAGGGAGGGACGGGACCACAAAAGTTCAAGGAGTACAAAGGAGTACAAAGGAGTACAAAGGAAATCAAGCAACAACAGATCCAGTGACCCTTCTAGGTTGCTTGTCCTCCAAAACACTGAGGATCAAGTGTCCAAACAGTGGTTTAGAGTGGGTAAGGGAACATTGGAAAGGGAATTACTGCCCTGGAACTAATGTCCGTGGCAGGATTAGGAAGTTAGTAGGGGACAGATGGGTTAGTAACTGAGGGGGGGATAAAATAAAGTTATTCATTTACAAACGCAGTCAGTCGCGGGTTTGATGCGAGATATTTGTCTAGGCGGAGTTTAAATGAATCAACGGTGATGCAGTCTATAACGTTTCGGGGAAGCCCATTCCACAAGTTGACAACTCGATTGAAGAAGAAATTCTTAGATTCGTGCGAGTTAAAAGATTTACCAATCATTTTGCAACCGTTTCCCCGCGTGTAATTAGATTGGTCGATAGTGAAGTACTTACTACAGTTCATATTGTCGATGCCTTTGATGATTTTGAACACTTGAATTAAGTCGCCTCTTAATCTGCGCTGGGTTAAAGGAAATAGATTTAATTCTCTAAGACGCTCTTCGTATGGTTTGTTCTTTAGGCTAGGTATCATTTTGGTAACTCTACGTTGAACTCGTTCTAGCTTGTTTATATCTTTTTGGTAATAAGGGCACCAGGATTGAACGCAGTATTCCAGAAGAGGGCGGACTAAGGAATTGTAAAGGGTTAGGATAACTTCTTTGGATTTATGCTCAAATGACCTGCCTATAAAGCCAATTATTTTGTTTGCCTTCTTAACAACTTCTGAACATTGTTGACTCGGTTTTAGGTTACTCGATATTGTTACTCCCAGATCGGTTTCTCTGTTTACATTCTTAAGCTGAGTGCCATTCATCGAATAGTTTGCTTTCTCATTTAGGTATCCGATATGTAGTACTTTACATTTATCCGCATTGAAACTCATTTGCCAAATTTGGGCCCAACATGACAATTTATCTAGATTGTGTTGCATATCGTCAACTTGTTCTTTTGAGAGTACGCTATTTGCAATTTTTGTATCGTCAGCAAATTTTGAGATTGTACAGGTGAGACCCTCATCTATGTCGTTGATGTAAATTAGAAAGATAATTGGTCCTAGTACCGATCCCTGGGGTACCCCGCTACTTACATTGGTCCATTTTGATGCCTTACCGTTTATGACTACTCTTTGCTTTCTGTCGCTGAGCCAATTTTCTATCCATTTCAACACACCGTCTTGTATTCCATGCGCTTTTAGTTTTAGCAGTAAACGTTTGTGGGGAACTTTGTCAAAGGCCTTTTGAAAATCAAGGTATATAATATCTACAGCTTTACTCTCATCGTAGAGGTTGAGGATATCGTGGAAGAAGTCTAAGAGGTTTGTTAAACAGGAACGTTTTTTACGAAAGCCGTGTTGAGTATCTTTAAGTATGTTATTTTCCTCTAAGTGATTTACGAGTCTGTCTCTTATGACCGTTTCTAGCATTTTACATACAACTGAGGTTAAGCTAATTGGACGATAGTTACTGGATAGGGATTTGCTGCCTTTTTTGAATATCGGTGTTACGTTGGCTAGCTTCCACTGATCGGGCATAGTTCCAGACTGCAAGGATTTATTGAATAGTAATGTCAGTGGTTTAGAGAGCTCATCCTTAGCTTCCTTTAGAACTCTAGGCGAGATTGTATCAGGTCCAGGCGTTTTATTTACCTTGAGTTTATCTAAACAATTCAATACTTCTCTCTCTGTAACGGTGATATTGCTTAAAACATCTGAATTATCAATCTGAATCGGCGATGGTGTAGGGATATCACTGAGGTCTTCTGTTGTAAAAACTGATGCAAAGAAGGTATTGAGGGCATTACTCATTTGTTCTTCGTCTTTGGTGTATTCTCCATTTTCATCGACTAACGGTCCAACAGTTGAAGTAACTACTTTTTTCTTTCTGATATAACTATAAAATTCTTTCGGGTTTGTTTTACTTTGATTCGCAATATGTAACTCTAAGGTCTTTTTACTTTGCTTAATTAACTTTTTGGCTTTGCGTCGTAGCTCTACAAATTTCAGCCGTTCTTCGTCATTTTGTGAGGATTTTAATCTATCATTAGCACATTTTTTAGCAAGCAGGCAGTTTGAAATATCTTTATTCCACCATTTGGGCTTATTATTATGGCCTGGACGCCGAGTTTTCGATGGTATACAGTCTTGCACTGCTTTTAGGTAAGTGGCTTCGAATAACTTCCAAGATGTATTTATGTCGTTATTGTGAATTAAAAAGCTCCAGTCAGTTTCTTTAAACATAGCTCTAAGTTTAGGAAAGTTTGCTTTCTTGAAATTAGGGACTTTTTCGATGCTACTATTTGGTTCGTTACTAGTAAAGTTTAAAGTGAAAGTTATCGTATGATGGTCGCTGTTACTGAATTCATCACCAACATTCAATATTGTTGGAGGGTGGGAGACCGGCCTCTGATGGCAGCCCCAGGAGAAAGCGGAAGAGGGAAAAACGAAAACTAGAAAGGAGGAGAAAGAAAAGGACATGACAAAATTAGTTGGAGGTGATAGGGAGAGCGGCCAAGAACCTTGGCCGCTCCACCTACAAGCCCGGAAGCCCCCAAACGGCGGCAACGAGTCATGTGGCAAGGGGGAATTTTCAATTATAGGTAGATGAAAGTTAGAAGTGTCAATTTTCTCCAAAACCACTAGCTTCTGGAGATATATATACCAACATTATTTATAGTTTCTATTTAATCTCCAAGTCCCATATTACCAGGCTAATAATATCAATGATTACTAATCTATATAAAGCATCACCAAATCATTACCTGAACATCAACCAGAACCATCGGTGTGGTAATTATAAACCAGTTCCTGCAGGTCAGCAGGAGAGGTCCTATATTACACATACAATTATCCACCATTACCAATTATACAACCACCAACACTAATGACTTGCTGGGGTTCATATTAAACCACCCAAGTTACTTCACAACAACACCCAGGGCATAGTTAACATCTTTATCGAGGTCACTGTACCGGTACCTGTCTGTCTGTCTGTTACTTCACAACAACACCCAGGTCATAGTTAACATCTTTATTGTGGTCACTGTACCGGAGTCTGTCTGTCTTTTACTTTTACAACATCCAAGTCATAGTTAACATCTTTAATGTGGTCAATCTACCATTCCAACTTCCCCTAATGTATTAACCCCTATAATAAATTCCAAGTGTTTTATTTCACATAAATAATACGGCAAACTCAAACAAAAGGAATTTTAGCCCAGTTAAAAGTTTCCGCCCCAAATAGGTTGATTCAACGGTGGTCCTGTTGACTTAAGATCAACACACACACACACACACAAAGTTGACACTCTCACAGTAAAGAATGTACACACATACACATATGCACGCGCACACACACACCTACACACTGTTACAACCCAAAGTTTGGAGAGACTAGTGGAACTAGCTTAGTTAAAGATTTGGCCCCGAAGGAGTCTAGAGGGTGACCTTTAGGTTGAACACAAAGACTGAACTTTAGTTTAAGGGTGTTCAGTATGGATAAGTACTTTTATTAATTTAGTACTTGTATTAAGGTAAAGTCTCTTTAAGAGTAGTTCTCGTATTTTAATATTTATTACGAAGATGATATTTTAATTTAAGATTTGTTCTCGTATTTTAATCAGATTTCAAAGTAGTCTTCTGGATATTATATAGGGTTAATCTTCCTCACTTCATTTAATCATTAGGGTATAAATATATCTATCTATCTATCTATTGCCTGACGCCGTGATCCCCGAAGGGGTGGCCACGAACGAACCGCCCCCATGCACCTCTGTCCCCAGTCAGTCGACGTCCCTCCCCCCAACCAGCACCGCCTTCATTCATGTAGTTCCTCACTCCATCCTTCCACCTCATATTCGGTCTACCTCTCCTCCTCTGTCCCTCCACCTCGCTCTCGTACACCCTCTTAGTCATTCTCTCGCTTTCCATACGTTCCATATGGCCGAACCATCTCAAGTTGTTCCTTTTCACACTTTCCAGCACATCTACCTCCACACCACACCTCCTTCTTACTTCCTCATTAGTCTGTCTATCCCTCCATGTAATTCCGCACACACTCCTTAAGTAATTCATTTCCACTGCTCTCACTCTTGGTCTGAGTCTCTCAACCAACGTCCATGCTTCGCTTCCGTAAGTCAGTGTCGGGATTACCACACTGTCATGCAAGGACTTCTTCACTTCCATACTGACCACCCTATTTCTTGTTACTGCTTTTAGCGTTCCTACAACCCTCTTCCCCTGTTGTACCCTCTCCCGCACCTCTTCATCCATAGTCCCATCTTTACTCAACACACTGCCCAGATACTTAAAAGAGTTGACGATCTCCATAGCCTGACCGTTCAGCTTCACCTCACACTCTGTGACTTCACCCCTTTCGAAGACCATAACCTTGCTCTTCCCCGTATTTACCTTCAAATTCCGTTTTTCGCAGACTGTTCCAAACTCATTTACCAGACCCTGCAACTCCCATTCATTATCACTCATCAGAACTGTATCATCCGCAAACAGCAGTATAGGTAGCTTCCACTCAATTCCCTCCCTTTTCAGCGATACACCAACATCCACTGCTCTTGATAGTATTTCTTTCATAACTCCATCCATATATACAGTAAACAACCACGGGGACATCACACACCCCTGTTTCAAACCAACATTCAGGTCAAAGAACTCGCTCTGCTCACTCTCCACACGTACTGCCGCCTTTGCACCCTCATACATGCTCTTCACTGCTTTCAGCAACTTGCCCTCTACTCCGTATATTCTAAGTACTTTCCACAAACCTTCTCTATCCACTCTGTCATAGGCCTTCTCCAAGTCCATAAAGGCAACATACACCTTTTGTTTCTTCTCCAGATACTTCTCCACAACACAATTCAGGGTAAAAATCTAATCTACACATCCTCTTCCCTTCCTAAAAGGGTAAGGTACATGTGGTAAAAATATGAAAGCCATAGGTGCAGTCGTTTCGCTGCTACGATTTTTTTCGGCGAGGACGTATATATACGTCCTTGGCACTCAGCGGGTTAAAATTGAAATTTTTCTACCAACAAATGTACAAATTAACAATTAAACCTACGAAGATGCAAGCCAACTGCATGCTACTATACAGTATTAATAAGGGCAGATTTCCACTTGAGGGATTTTTTATTTTGACGGCGGCTTGGGAACTGAGATAGGACCACACGCGGCTGGCTCTTTTATGGACGCTTGGTGGGCAGGGACTAGCGGGGACGCGCGGGGTGATCACGTGAGGCGACGTTGGCACTTCGCAGTCTCAACTTTCAAATATTTTGGTCGGGGCATAAACTACGTCTGGTAGCGTCTAGGCGGCGCATAGATGCTTATACACGTCGCCTATGCGCTGACCAGTCACGTGGGTGACCCGCCCTTGAACCGATTTTGGCGGTTGGTCCGTCCTGATCCGTTTATTTTAGGTATGTCAATAATGTTCGGCTCCCTCGCCGCCGCGACCCGTGTTGTGGCGTCACTGTACGTTCATGAACAGACCATACCCGTTTATGTCGGAGTCCTTGCACGATTGCCTACGTTTTCAGTGGTCGGGGAAGGACGGGAGCTCAGGACGGGTATGTGTGAACCGAGCTTAAGGGGGCCCACCTCGCTTTTTTTCTTTTTCTCTCTGTTTGGCTTGTATCCATTCGGCCCCATTCTGCCTACAGAGTGAAGACGCTTACCCCCATCCAGGAGTTAATATTTTCCTGGCGAGCGATAGCGAGCCAGCACATATATATTTTTGTTTTCACAGCAAGCTAAATTTTTAAATTTTTCGATAGAAAAATTTCTCCGGCGAAGCCGGATTTCTCCTTACAATGCTGGCTCGCTTTCGCTCGCCAGGAAGAAATTGACAACTGGATGGGGATAACCGTCTTAAAACAGTTGGCTGAATGGGGCCGAATGGATACAAGCCAAAGAAAGAGAGAAAAGGAGAGGAGCACTTTATTGACAACGTTTCACAGATAGCTTCTTCAGGACACTAATAGACGCTATAGGTCCTTGGACGCTTTTAGGGAAGATGTCCACTTCAGGGATATTTTGGGGGACCACCTTTCTCCCTTATGTTTAGCCCTATTGATTTTGACATTATAAGACGTTCGCCCCATTAGTTTGGTGATTCTAAGAACTTTCGCCTCATTTCTGTCAATTTTAAGACCTATCGTGCCATTTAGGTGTCGATTATTTCCTGGTGAGCGATAACGAGTCTATAACATAAGAGGAATCGGCCTTTGGCCAGGAAATTTTCTACCAAAAAATGTACAAATTTATCTTGAAAAGGGGTCTAGGGGGTGTAATTTTAAGCTTGATGGAGGTCAAGGGAACTAACTAAAAACCTCCCCTTAAGTATTTGTCATGACAGGTGGGGACGATTGTGAATGGGGGGGGGGGGGGGTATGTAGGACAGGGAGGGGTAGTATACAGCAGTAAGCACATTATTTATTGTTCATTTATAGTCATACCGATATACATTTATGCACGTAATTGCTTTGCGAATAACACAGAGAAGGTCGATACATATGTGGTACCGTACGGTAACGAGTATGTAAAGAATTCATAAAACTATTTCAGTCTTGTGAAAGCACACTCTGATTTTGAATAAATTATTATAACCAATTTACCGGGCACGGGACCTCGGGGGTGTTGTGTGATGTATTGATTAGCACGTTGCCTCACAACCGAGAGAAGCGGGTTCGAATCCTCCCCGAGTAAAAGCCATTTGGACAAGTATCCTGACACCCTATGCCTGTGTTTCACATTATGTTCTGGGTGTGGTGTCCCGAGTTCGAATTAGGGGAGGACAATATGCTTGCATTCATTTAATAAAGTGCATTGTGGTTTGTAATGGAGGATTAATGTTAAGAACAGGGTATTCCTTAATTTCACCTATATTATACAGTATATATATATTAGAAGAAATGAAGGAGTCTAGAAAGGACTTTAGGAATGTATTGAAACAAGTTAAAACAAATGAGTCTCAAATTAGAACAAATGAGTTAGCTCAATTTCTATCTAGTACAAATTTGAAATCATTTTGGAAAGAGGTTAGACAAATAAAGAATAATACAGTTTTTGTAGGTATGAAAATAGATGGAGAATGTGACCCAAAATGTCTATCTATCTATCTATTGCCGGACGCCTTACTCCCCTTACGAGGGTGGCCATACACAGAATGCCCCCAAGCGGACCTATTCCCTGTGAGAGGAACAACCCGAGCCAGTTTAGTGAAGGACTTACAGGATTGACCACTCAATTTAGGATCCGTCCGACTCCGAGGCCCTCTGTGTATCTTGTTCGCACTATTTTTCTACAGTGGTGTTCGGCTAATCCATCCACTAACCTGCCTTACCCTTAGCTAAGCATACAGATATGTATCAGGTTTACTCCCCTAGACAGGTTGCCAACCAAGGCTGACGAGTCCCATCCACCCGGATTTGTATAAGGTTGTCTCCCCTAGACGAGTTGCCGGCCAAGGCTAACGAGTCCCATCCACCCAATATATATTATATTATATATTAAAAGTTAAAGGTTTATTATCTTTTGTCGATTTTACTGCAATTAGTCAGGATTACTATTGTTTGTGGGGGTTTTCCTTTTGTATGAAGATGACAGTCTAATAGGCTATAATATACTGTATGTTTACCATATTAACCTCTTAATGGAAATCACGTCCTTATAAATATATTCTGGATAACATTAGGCAGTTTTATTACGGTTAGGAATTACTAATTTTATAAAGAAGTTAAAACTGGAGTAAATCTTTCCATAATATTTTAAATTGCATTTTTCTATTCACTTAGACTTAACACAACTATATTACGCCCAGGTAAAGCCTCTGACAGTCAAGGAGTTAACCAATTTAGTATAGTTTCATATATTATTTGTATAAATTGCAAACCATATTACGACCTAGGAATGAATTGATGCACTGCAGGCTAAGTCTGAACTGTTCTTCAATACAATAATTATATTTATGATACTCCAGGCACTATTAGTCGATGTCTTCAATACAATAATTATATTTATGATTCTCCAGGCACTATTAGTCGATGTCTTCAATACAATAATTATATTTATGATACTCCAGGCACTATTAGTCGATGT
Organism: Lithodes maja; assembly: GCA_037953745.1. Taxonomy (NCBI): domain Eukaryota; kingdom Metazoa; phylum Arthropoda; class Malacostraca; order Decapoda; family Lithodidae; genus Lithodes; species Lithodes maja. The sequence continues at coordinate 55,132 of JBAKBP010007733.1, read as the reverse complement.
CTTCAATACAATAATTATATTTATGATACTCCAGGCACTATTAGTCGATGTCTTCAATACAATAATTATATTTATGATACTCCAGGCACTATTAGTCGATGTCTTCAATACAATAATTATATTTATGATACTCCAGGCACTATTAGTCTATGTCTTCAATACAATAATTATATTTGATACTCCAGGCACTATTAGTCGATGTCTTCAATACAATAATTATATTTATGATACTCCAGGCACTATTAGTCGATGTCTTCAATACAATAATTATATTTATGATACTCCAGGCACTATTAGTCGATGTCTTCAATACAATAATTATATTTATGATACTCCAGGCACTATTAGTCGATGTCTTCAATACAATAATTATATTTATGATACTCCAGGCACTATTAGTCGATGTCTTCAATACAATAATTATATTTATGATACTCCAGGCACTATTAGTCGATGTCTTCAATACAATAATTATATTTATGATACTCCAGGCACTATTAGTCGATGTCTTCAATACAATAATTATATTTATGATACTCCAGGCACTATTAGTCGATGTCTTCAATACAATAATTATATTTATGATACTCCAGGCACTATTAGTCTATGTCTTCAATACAATAATTATATTTATGATACTCCAGGCACTATTAGTCGATGTCTTCAATACAATAATTATATTTATGATACTCCAGGCACTATTAGTCGATGTCTTCAATACAATAATTATATTTATGATACTCCAGGCACTATTAGTCGATGTCTTCAATACAATAATTATATTTATGATACTCCAGGCACTATTAGTCGATGTCTTCAATACAATAATTATATTTATGATACTCCAGGCACTATTAGTCGATGTCTTCAATACAATAATTATATTTATGATACTCCAGGCACTATTAGTCGATGTCTTCAATACAATAATTATATTTATGATACTCCAGGCACTATTAGTCGATGTCTTCAGCTTAAGTAGGACCTTCCGTAGTAAGCAGGTAAAAGACAATAGTTAACACCTACGTATATATTTATGTACAGCTAATTTTGTGGTCAGCCAACTAACAACTAAGATACCGGTATGAGGTAGATTCAGGTACCCCAAGACTATATTTACATTAGTCATCAAGCATACTCATTCAATTTGCAGAAGATTAGAGTTTCAAACTTAGCCTGTTACGTTCAGGTCGAAATATCTTGCCAGTAACTGAAAATAATCGTTCCACTGGTGAAGATAATGTTGCATACTAATGCAATACATGGCAACTGGAGCAAGACGTTTGTATATAGCAGCTGCATTCTTCCAGCACAGTCCTTGTTGACCTGAGTTAATCCAGGAGAAAATGTCGGTGAAACTCAAAAGGAATCTTAATGAATTGGCACAAAGGTGAGAACTACACCCCAAATATCTCAAGTTAAAGATAAAATCTTTCCTCGAATATTACTCTTCGTTTGGCAGAATTTTCCTACAAAAAATACCTCGAGCAATAACACCACATTGGTGGTGATGGGCTGGTCTATCAGAGTGAGAACTGAGCAATCTCTGCCATACCCATAGCTTACTCTGACTGTTCCTTTAACTTATATATTTTCTAGATCTCAAGTGACGGCGTCTCTAACGTGGATTGACCTCCCAATCTACCAAGATTGGGAGCCAAAGCGTCACATTTTTCCCTTGCCCCTTACACTCTCTTCATAATTGCTGAGGGGCACAGGGCCCTGGGTGGGGCTTTGGTTTCCCGGGCATTTCCGCACCCTCCTCAGCTCCACGCCATGGAGTGGCTTCGGTCACCCAGGCTTTATTGTGGTCGGTGGGGAGGGTTCTGTGGGGGCGCTCGGTTATGGCCTTGGCCTTGCTCAGGGCCTTGGGGCTGTTCGGCCAGGCAGCTTGGGGAACAACAACAACAACAACAACACCACATTGGCGGGTGCCCAACCCCGAAAGGGGTTGAAATAGGGGAGCTATCCCCCCGCCAAAGGCGGCTTTCTAGGGCCTTTCCTAGCTGATGCTGAGAGGATTGGGTTCTAGTCATGTGGTGATGGGCTGGTCTATCAGAGTGAGAGCTGAGCGATCTCTGCCATACCCATAGCTTACTCTGACTGTGCCTTTTACTTATATATCTTCTAGATCTCAGGTGACGGCGTCTTTTCCGTGGATTGACCTCCCTACTGCCAACCTAGAAGTTGGCAGATTGGGAGCCAAAGCGTCACATTTTTCCCTTGCGCCTCAACTTTCCCTTCAAAATTGCTGAGGGGCACAGGGCCTTGGGTGGGGCTTTTTTTCCCCGGGTGTTTCCGCACCCTCCTCAGCTCCCTGCCATGGAGTGGCTTCGGTCACCCGGGCTTTGTTAGTGGTAAGCAGGGAGGGTTTTGTGGGGGTGCTCGTTTATGGCCTTAGCCTTGCTCGAGACCTTGGGGCTGTTCGGCCAGACAGCCTGGGGAACAACAACACCACATTAGTATATGGTGAAAGATATTTGGCGCGCTTGGTTGTTTAATACTTTAAGGATTCTGCGTCAATAATAGCATGTTCATAATCAATATATTCATAATTTTCATATAATATCTTTATGAACTTAGATTTGTATAATATAGGATATATTCGTTTACGTTAGGTTATTTAGGCAAGGTTAGGCTCCATAGGTTAGGTTCATATAGGTTAGTTTACATAAATAGCCTACCATGTAAATATTAGGTTTGGTTGAAATAGGTTAGGTCATGTTAGTTAATGTTAGAGTAAACACTAAACTACCATGATATCGGTAAGGTTAAGTAAGCATAATATTTCTCATGAACGAAGGATGCCGTGGATTTTGTCTTCAATGATTTGTGTTTGTCCTTCGTCTATTCATGCATGTAAACATTGAAAAGGTAGAATGACATGACATGAACATAGGGAAGTTGAGACAAACAATAATTGATTGTTGTGACTTTAATGTCTCGAAGCAGGAAAGGGGACAGAGGAAGTAGTAGGAGGGGAGGAAGGGAGCCGAAAGAGGAGATGAGAGCATCGGGGCTTCACCCAAAATGCGTGTGTTTTATCCTTGAGTTTCTTTGCAGAGTAGGACGGACAGGAAAAACACGACCAAAATAATTATGTTAGGCTACGTTATTGTTATGTTAGGTGGTACACCACAATTAATACAATACGTGTTACATAAATTACAATACTTTATTATTATTAATTTTGTCTAGGGGTATTTGAAGACTTGCATGTGTGTGTTCTGACATACGGAGTCCTGTATGTTAATTTAAGAGTTAGAATTAGAGTTGAAGGAGTGTCAAACTACCCAAGCAGCGAAGCAGACTAGCGAGCGAACCAGCGAGTGGGAAACCAGCTCGTCCGCATACCAGCAAACAAGCCTTCACACCTGCGTGCGTCATAGGGGACCCTGCAAACTACTTCGATGACCCGATGCTATGACGTATGATCGACGCCAGGAGCCCCCATTGGACGATGCACCTGCTATGCAACTTGAGGAGCTATGATAGGTGCGCGCACCATCACTCGCCTCCTGATTCGTTCCTACACCATCATTGTTTAATATATAAGACCCGAGTAGTGGGCATTCAAATGAGTCTCATTTGGAGTTGGGGAAGGTGAACTTGCAGCTGGAGGAAGACGGGGTGAAGTATTATAATGGGATTGTGACTGTCAGTCAGATTATATAAGTGTGTGTTAAGTGTGTTCGGTGTAAACACTTACGTTATGTTGGTTAGTGAGATATGTGATTGGGAATTAACGTTAGCGCTACTATTATGTGCTTAACTATTTGATTGTGAATTAACGTTAACGCTACTATTATGTGCTTAACTATTTGATTGCGAATTAACGTTGAACGCTACTATTATGTACGTAACTATTTGATTGGGAATTAACGTTAACGCTATTATTATGTACTTAACTATTTTAGTTGACTAACTTGTGGACTAAAGCAACTCTTTAAGTAATTGGGTTATGATGAAAGTAATACTATTGTTTTATATTAACCCTCTCCGACATATACCACGATTTTGAGCCTATTGGGGATACTTTAAAGCCTTTGTTACCATCAGGGGTATTTAGAAACCTTTCTGCAGTTGTCTTTGAGTTAGCTGTGGGCAGAAAACTAATTTTGGAGAGGTAATTATAAGAGTGAGATAACTCTATTTCTTATTGCTAATCTGGAAACCTCTGAGTCATAAATGCGTGAAAGGGTTAATACTGAAGATTTCTTTCATTTTCTTTTAATTAAGCTTACATTGCTTAACGGTGCTTAGTACGGTGATGCTATTGTCTCGTATTAGTAATATCGCCTTAGACTAACATGGCTGTGTTAATATTACTTCTAGTGATTTCCTAAGCTGAAGAAAATTCTTTTAGTTTCAAAATATTATTTTGCTTTTCATATTATTTGAGTGAGACCTGAATCGAATCTATGAAGCGATCCTGTAACTTTATTTACTCATAATCAAACCTCAATGTTACGTGGTTAAGAAATACATTTAACTAATTATTAAATATATATCTAACTTTTTATGTGACTTTGATATAAATCCTGATGATAATAATAATATAATACTGGTAACGTAAGACAAGAACCAAGAATAATTACATTAAAAATAAATAAAAGGACATAATTATATGAAAACTATCTATTCATTTCAAAAAGGGTAAGAGACAGAAATATTCTTACTTTAATATTTATCTTTCAAGACTTTTTATAGAATTAACCCTTTCTGTACCGCAACGTCTTTTTCCCTTTATTCTAGCTATATTTAGACGATTTTGTGTAGCTTAAAAAGGATCTGTGGTTGTAAAAAGGGTTAAGAGATAGTTCGAAGCCTGTTAATTGCTGGATACCCTTTTATAGCTGAATGAAATCGTCGAATAGTAGCCAGAACAAATCTAAAAGGACGGCATCGGTACAGAAGGGGTTAATAGTCCTTCTTTAGATATAACTTCTTCGGTTCATAACCATAGCCTACTAAGCTTCGGTTAAATAATAATTCTTTATAAATACTACATGACTTTAATTAGTTTCAGTATTTTTCAGGCCGGTCTATATGATCTGTGCCCCATGAATATTCTTTCCTCACACTTAAACAGTAGGCTACCATAGTGCGGTTGGGAGTATGAACATGATTAGATTAATATCCAGTATTCGAGAATGGATAATAAGTCGTAGGCGTGTGCATAAACCTTTAACCGTCCTGGTGGTGTAATGGTTAAGGTGGCAAAAATATGTGTGTGATAACCCGGGTTCGAATCCCGGTGGATCATATATACTTTAATTAATTTCATTGGGGGTGTGGTGGTGAGATTAATAAAAATAATATTAAAGAGTATCAGTCAATAAAGGATACCAAGTCCTAAGATCCAAAAGGAAAGGAAGCAACAACAGGAAATAATTTTATTAGATTTTACTTTCGTTTTGCCTTCAGCTGACTGATACCTTAATATATATCTGTGCTATCTAGATTCATCAAGTTAACCACTTGAGGATCAAGATACGTAACAGTGTGTATGTGTGTAAGGTGAGTAGTACTAGCTATATATGTGTGCGCATATCTGTCAGTGTACAGGTATGTGAAAATATGCTTGACGATGTGTGTGTGTGTGTGTTATTCACTTTGCTTTGTTTCGTCAAGGGGAATCCACGCAATGCGAGCTAAGCTCATTATTATCGCGCCTCCTTAACTGGGAATGTATTGCGTGAAATGCATGTTAAGTGTTTATGTATCGTTGGAATGGCTGTGGATGTGTGTGTAGTCTGTATTTTAGCCAATTGGCGACATCTGGAAACGAAGGCTTAGGGTTAATCTGTATGGTACCATTCTCACTACGGTACCAGTCTCACCCGAAGGCTTAGGTTGACCAGTAGCTTAGGTGAACCATATGATACCCATCTCGCCTTGTACCATTTTTGCCAACCCCAGATGGGACGTCACAACGTCGTCCACTTATTCCAGGTACCTATTTACAGCTAGGTGAACTGAGGCTAACACATGAAAGGAGACAAGCCCAATTTGTCTTCGCCCGGTCTGGGATTGAACCCCCGACCCCTCGTGTGTGAGACGAGAGTTCTACCTACTAGGCTACGGGCTGTGTCGTGTGTGTGTGTGTGTGTGTGTGTGTGTGTGTGTGTGTGTGTGTGTGTGTGTGTGTGTGTGTGTGTGTGTGTGTGTGTGTGTGTGTGTGTGTGTACTAACTCCACCTCCAAATTTACCTTGATGCAAAACCTAATTTTTTCAATCACATCCCATACTCGTTCTCCTCATCGTTAAAACATTACAAACATCTCTCACACTTTTAACTCACACGAATCTAAGAATGTATTTTTCAATCGAGTTGTCAACTTGTGAAATGGGCTTCCCCAAGACGTTATAGACTTCAGCACTGTTGATTCTTTTAAACTTCGCCTAGGCAAATATCTTGCCTCAAACCCGCGACTGACTGCGTTTGTAAATGATAAACTTTATTTTATTCCCCCCTCAAATTCATCAAGGATTATTGCGTATATATATTAATAAGACGTTATGTACTTTTTTGTTTTTTTTTGTTTTTTTTCCCCAGATATACGAAAGATCACTTATAAGTGTGTTATGTTACTAACCCCTCTGTCCCCTACTAACTTGTTAATCCTGCCACGGACATTAGTTCCAGGGCAGTAGCTCCGTTCCCAATTTTCCCTTAACCACTCTAAACCACTGTTCGGACACTTAATCCTCAGTGTTTTGGAGGACAAGCAGCCTAGAGGGGTCACTAGACTGTTGTTGCTTGATTTTCTTTGTACTCCTTTGTACACACACACACACACACTATCTCTCTCTCACTCGCTTACAGCCCAATCATCAATCTATTACAGCTGTTATAATTAGGGTAGTTTATCTATAGCTACATAGTTTTTGTATATGTTGCAATATAAATTAATGTCATCCAAGTGTTAATTGTTTACTTAATCTATTATTACTGCCAATAACTGCATGCTATCTATATTAGTCCATGAGCCAGGCCAGATATCGGTACCACCTGGGGTGACTAAACACGAATGGTACTAAAATGTTTATAGAGTGACTGTAAGTACATTAAGATATGATAGCCTTCTCGCACTGGTAGCTTAGTCTAATTTTTTTGATGCAATAGGGGCGCTACCCAAAAATAAAGATTTTTAGCGTGACGCTCGGCGTTTTCCTCATTTTCTTTAAAATCCATCACACAATCATCGCGAAACTTTGAACACCTATGTAGAATTATATTCTCTACCAGAGTTGTTCCTAGGTATTTTTCAAATTTCCTCATATTTCGGAATATACTCTATATTTTGGGTATTTTCCTCTAAATCTAGAATAAATCCTTAAATATGGGGAACATTGAAAAATATATTCTAACAGCTCTTGTAGCTTATTTGATTCTCTACAAGAATTATTCCGATGTGTATTTCAAGTTTCTCCATATTTAGGGGTTTATTTCATATTTGGGGATTTTTGGTTATATTTTGGGGATAATTTATTATTGGAAGGAGCAAACATATGTAGAGTGGTTTCCATGTAATGTGTTTGTTTGTTCATGGTTTAATGGTGATATTTTTTGCAGGTGTGTGTCGACTGTTTGACGGCAGGATGGAACCATCTGCGAGGAAGAGAGCACGGATCGACTGTATCATCCACTGCTCTGATGATGACAGCGATGCTCTGGTGTCACCACAGGATTTGGACTCCTGGAACACATTGCTCAGGGCTGCAGAAATCAGGCAGCATGATCCAGTCCTGGAAGCAGCCAAGGGCCTTGAAGAAGGAGGAATACCACACATACATTATCACCGTAAATGTCGTAGTCTCTTTACAATGAAGAAGTCACTGGATTCTATCCTTGCCAAGGGTGTCAAGATAGAATCAGCAAGCGTCGACCCCAGGAGGAGGGCATCAAGGGATGCCCCTAGTACTAGCAGGGTGTATGCCAAAGGATGTATCTTCTGCGAGAAGTCAAGCAAGTACATAAAAACAACAAAGACAAGGGAGCCACTCATACAGTGTGTTGAGCTACGAGCAGATGAGAAGATTCGCAGAGCAGCAATAAGGAAACTCAACCAGAGAATCCTTGGTTTAGTTAGCAGAGACCTTGTTGCTGCAGAGGGTCACTACCACAAGTCGTGCTACAAACTCTTCACAAAAGATGATTTCCCAGCGGCCGCCAGGTCGGGTGCAGGTGAAAATCAGGAAGAAAGCGAGGAAGCACGCTACGAAGAGGTTGAGACAGAAGCCCTCGAGGAACTCTGCTTGTATATAAGGACCAAATTATTCCCCAACCCAGAGGTACTGCCTATGACAAACCTCACATCTAGGCTTGAGAGATCCATGATGTCCCGTGGTATTATCCAACTGAAACCAGCGACAAAGAAACATGTTCGCCGAAAGATTGAAACCGAGTTTGGAGAATCACTACGCTTTGTCCCAGATGAGAAAGGAAAGCTTCTAATCTATCCACGCAGCCTCTCAATGGACGACCTTGCCCGGCAAGCACACAAAATGGCAAAAGACCTGCAAGAAGCAAGAGCAGCTAACTCTGAAGATGTCTTAACCAAAGCAGGAATGCAGCTGAGGAATGAGATCAATAAACAAGATGTGAGTCAGCCATGGCCTCCCGATACAGATCAGAATGTCATTCCTGCAGCAGTCACTCAATTCCTGCACACCCTGCTGACAGGAGAGTGTGAGTGTGAAACTCCCTCTGAAAGAGCTCAACGTCTTGCCACTTCCTTTGGCAGTGACTTGGTCTTTGCTGTTACCAGTGGCAAGACAAAACCACCCAAGCACGTACTGCTGACCAATGCTGTAAAGTCTTTGACAGGAAACACAGAACTGATCCGAACTCTGAATCGTCTTGGTCACTGTGTGTCTTACTCAATGTTTGAGGAGATCGATACAGCCCTTTGTATCCAGAAGCTGGAATGCTCAAAGGATGACATTCCACTGCCAGCAAACATCTACCCTGGTGTGTTCACAACCCTGGCCTGGGATAACATTGACCGACTTGAAGAGACCCTAAGTGGAGCAGGTACTTCTCATAGAGTCAATGGCATTGCTGTCCAGTCCAAGGTTGCAGGCTCTGTGCCAGAGAAAGTCCTGCCAGAGATTACCAAGTCCAAGATAAGAAGCATCACTCAGACATCATCAATGCTGCCAATATACAATGTTGGGCGGCGGGCAGGGCCACCTAGGATTGAGACTGCGTATGTCGACACTACCAAGGAAGTCCAGGATTCAAAGACAAAGAACCATATCTGGCTTCTTACTCGAATGTCAGACCATGAGGACCAGTCCATCAGCAGTTGGACTGGGTTCAACATCAAAATGCGCAGAGACATTGCAGTGGTTCAGGACACTGTAAGCTACCTGCCCACTATCAATGCTCCCGCAACAGAAATGTCCACCGTTAATGAAATCTTGGAACAAACGCATGCTATCATGCAGTCCTTACAGCTTAACAAGATTGTGTGCGTGTTTGATCAAGCACTCTATGCCAAAGCTGCCGAAGTTATCTGGAAACAAGAGAAGTTCAAGAACATTATCATCAGGATGGGCGTCTTCCACACAATCTGTAATCTCATCTCCACCATAGGAAAGAGGTTTCAAGATGCAGGTCTTAGAGATCTGTGTGTGGAATCAGGTATCATCGCAGAAGGATCAGTGTCAGGAGTGATGAACGGCAAGAGGTACAACAGAGCAGTGAGACTACACAAGCTCGTGTATGAAGCACTGATGAGGCTTGCATGGAAAGGCTTCCTTTCATGGCTAGAAGAAAACCATTCAAGGGACATACACCATCTAGATGAAACACTGAAGGACATCAACAGCTTTCACAGCAATGTGTCTCAGGGACTCTTTCAAGAGCTGATGGAGAGTGAATCATGCACACATATCATGAAGCTTTTCCAAGTTTATCTTGAGACCCTCAGAGATGAACACAACCTCTCAGCATTCTGGATGTCATACCTGGACATGGTTGAGATCATGCTGGACTTAATTCGAGCCTCCAGAGAAGGCAACTGGATGCTCCACCTAGGAGCAATCCGACAGATGATACCGTGGTGTTTTGCCTATGACAAAGTGAACTATGCCCGGTTCCTAACCTACTACTATGCCTTGATGTCTCGACTGCCCATTGAACACCCAGAGGTCCATGAACACTTCATGCAAGGTGGCTTTTCGGTCCAGATCGGTAGCAAGAATCCCTTTGGACGGATCCCTGTGGACCAGACAATCGAAGAGACGATCAACAAAGACACCCAGACACCAGGGGGCACAAAAGGCTTCAGCCTGAAAGGCGGAGCTGTCGCCAGGTACTACCTGACATCGGAGTATCGCAGCAGGTACTTAAGGCAGCTCAGGACTATGGTAGTAGGCCAAAAGTATACTGACTTCAGCCACCCAGACCTACAGATGGCCAGGATTAGAAGAGATGAGGCCGATGTCCAATCTTTAGTTCAACTGATGGAGACCAGCTGGTTGAACCCCTTCAACGCAGAGCAAGAAGATCTTGTCAGTTTGTCAACTGCGACTATGGCACCACCAGAAGTTGTCAAAGACCTTCTAGGGGCCTACAGAATAGGAGAGGATGCATATCAAGCCTTCAAGGAAGAGCGCCTGGAGATCGATACGCCAACTATACAGTTTCATGACACAATGACGAAGACGAAACTGAGAACGTTCACTAACATCAGAATGAAGCCACGCTCACAAGACCATGCCAAGGAGGCTATCTTAAAGGCTGACAGGAACCTATTTGGCCAGATGATCCTTGTTGCCGAGAACAGAAAGCTCAAAATGAGTGATGTCTTGGCTCATCCCCTTGGGCCTTTGCCTTGGGCACTTGCCAGCGGTGATGGGTCTCTCCGCAAGACCAACAAGGCTGCCCTAGCAAAGGAGTTAGAGAGGAATGTTTCTCCTGCAGAAGTGATACCCGAGCCCTCTGCTACCATAATTGATGGGATGAGCCTGGTCCACAAACTGAAGGGAAACGACAAAACTTTTTCACAGCTTGCAGGTACAGCACTGAGTCACGCTGTTCATGAAGGTGCTAAGAGCAGGCGCATTGATGTTGTGTTTGATATCTACAAGGAGACATCCATCAAGGATGCAGAACGAGCCAAAAGAAGTGCAGGCACAGGAATTCATTTCAAGAACATTCAACCTGGGCACAACATCCAGCAGTGGAGAAAGTTACTCGGTAGTTCCTCCAACAAGGCAAGTCTTATCAAGTTCTTGGTAGAAGAATGGAAGGCACCACAGCACAGGGAGAAGCTCAAGGACAAGGAGCTGTATGTCACATGTGAGCAGCGCTGCTTCAAGATCACCAAAGAGCAGTGGGAAGAGGCTCCTGAGCTTAAGTCAACTCAAGAAGAAGCAGACACATGCCTTCTTCTCCATGCACTTCATGCAGCAGAATCTGGGAACAAGTCTGTCATCATCACTGCAGAAGATACAGACGTCATGGTGTTGTGTCTTGGCATGTGCCACAAGATCCCATCCCATCTGTTCCAGAAGTGCGGGACGAAGAACCGGACAAGATTCCTGGATATCACCACACTGAGCCGCACACTGGGAGGCAGCGTGTGTGATTCATTGATTGGTATGCATGCCTTTACAGGCTGTGATACCGTCAGTGCATTCGCTGGCCGAGGGAAGATGACGACACTCAAGCAGGTGAAGATGGACAAGACATACCAGGATGCTTTTCACGAACTTGGACGCTCATGGGAAGTGTCTCCTGAACTCTTTGAGAAGCTACAGGAAATCACCTGCCACATGTACCTACCATCTACCCACACAACTAAGGTAAACAAGCTTCGGTATGAGCTGTTCTGTGCAAGACGTGGAGAGGTAGAGTCAAGTCAACTCCCTCCTTGTGAGGACTGCCTCTTCATGCATGCACTGCGTGCAAACTACCAGGCTGCGATCTGGAGGAGAAGTCTTCAGAGCCAGCCATTTGTTGCGAACCCAACAGACTGCGGTTGGATGACAGATGAGGACGGTAAGCTTGCCGTCAACTGGATGCGAGGCTCACCAGCACCAGATGCTGTTATGCAGCTACTGTCTTGCAAGTGTGTGCGGTCATGCGAACTCCCTAAGTGTACTTGCCTCAGCAATGGTCTAAAATGCACGGACATGTGCAGGTTACAGACATGTCAGAACACGGCTATTGAAGAAGAGCCGGTGGCACAACAGTCAGATTCCGAGTCTGATGTAGATGATATTTAGGAGTAGTAATTTGCCATAATAGTATGTACAAGCCCATGGCATGCTTAGTGTGTATTTACAGGACTTGTATTAAATGTGACAATTACTATATGCATTTTGTTGACATTTAGGCATTCCTGTCCCCAAATTTGACATTTTAAAAAATTTCGGAATTTTCGGTAGGGTATGTCTATTCAAGAAGTGATAACGACCATTAAGCTACCAATGTGCAAGGGCTATCATATCAAAACATAAACTAGAGACATGTAGCAAGCTAAAAACACCTAAGAGAATTAGTCACCCCGGGTGGTACCGATATCCCAAAATTCGGGTCTTGGCTCATGGACTATATTCTATCGCTACTATAATAATCAGTGTTCCTCAGAGCTTTCCCAGTGCATACCACCTCCTTTACGTAGGGCACGTGGTACCCGTCTTGCAACTCAATCCCACCCCTACTCTGTGCAACTCTCCAACCCGAGAGTGAAACGTTGCTCTCAAACTTTCTTTGACTCAACAGCTGAGCTCTGGAACTCTTTCCCAGAATCAGTCTTTCCCTCTTCCTATGACTTAAAATGCTTCAAACTCCGTGTGTCCAGGCATTTTGGCTCGAACGTCCCTTGATTTTGGCCCTGTCACTCTTTCAACTATGGGGGAGGCACTCGCTATAGGCAGTTCTGCCTTTTGCCTCCCTCAATCACATAAAAAAAAAAAAAAAAAAAAAATGCATTATGGAAAACGTATGTTTTAGTGAGAGGAAAGCACACATAATGGGGCTAAATATGACCATAAATAAATACACTGCACAATAAAGTATGCAATAAATACACTGCACAATAAAGTATGCAATAAATACACTGCACAATAAATACACTGCACAATAAATACACTGCACAATAAAGTATGCAATAAATACACTGCACAATAAATACACTGCACAATAAATACACTGCACAATAAAGTATGCAATAAATAATACAGAATGCATTAAGGGGGTTGACCTGCTTTTTGTTATTTCTGTCCTTTTCTCTCTTTCTCTGGCTTGTATCCATTCGGCCCCATTCAGCCAACTATTTTAAGACGTTTATCCCCATCTAGGTGTCGATCTCTTCCTGGCGAGCGATAGTGAGCCAGCATTATATGAAGAAATCCAAGAAATCCGGCTTCGCCGGAGACATTTTCTATCGAAAAATGTACAAATTTAGCCTGCTGTCAAACTAAAATAAAAAATATGCTGGTTCGTTACCGCTCACCAGTAAAAAATTGACACCTGGATGGGGATAAACGTCTTAAAACAGTAGGCTGAATGGGGCCAAATGGATACAAGCCAGAGAAAGATAGAAAAGGACAGAACCAAAACAGGTCCCCCCCCACCCCCTTAACTTACAATGCCTTATGATATTTGAGGTTGATATAATATACAAAGAAAATTTCCATATTCATATATTTTCTACTCTGAGCAATTAACTAACTGAATGTTAACCGACTGTTCAGAGGAGGAAATATATGAATCATATTGATAATATTTTACAATATTATTGGGAATGCAAAATTAACACTCATTAGATCCAATTGTGTATATATGGATTGTAGGTTTAACATTTTGGGGATACTGAACACAAATAACACACATTTAAAATTATTGGAACAGGCCTCTCAGAGTTGAACATTTGAGAGGTTTTCGTTTCCCAATTCATCAAAATTTGGATGCATACTATGAAATATTGGTCAGTGTTCATAGGTAGTTATATATCTGGATGGCAGTACGTCCCTTGCAGTGATCAGAATCATGGCATAACTAGTAATTGTAAAAGAGCTAATGGTGTTATAAAACGTTGTAGTTTTGTGTATCGGACATAATGATAACCATGCATGTAATACGGATACAACTTCTATTTATTGTAAATATATTTGTTCTTGATATATTATTTTAAGTGAAAATACGTTTGCACACTGGTCAATCTATAAACTGACCATTATATTATTAAATTTGGTAATATACAAAGTTTGATTGGCAAGGTCAAACACTAAAATCAATAATTTTATATTACAATGCACATATAAATCCGGTGCTTCGCTCTACTGTCCTAGCAAATATAGATAGTAATTTCTTTTCAGAAGGGTGCTGAGCTGGTATGGTCATGTTGAACGAATGGGAGATGAAAGGCTTACAAAGAGAATATGTGAGTCAGATACAAGGGGAGATAGAAGGGCAGGAAGACCCCCATTGAGATGGAGAGACTGTGTAAGAAAGGCTTTGGATGATAGAGGAATGACTATAGATCAGGCAGGGGAAGTGGTGGTGGACAAGAGTGAATGGAGAATGCTTGTGAATAGTTGAGTGAACACGTGGTCATTTGGAGTAAGGGGTCGGGCGCAAGTTGGACTAGATAATAGTCCATCAGGCGCCTGGCCCGGGGAGACGATTAATATGAAGGGTGTGCCTGGAAGTGTGGTGGGAGGGCTTGTGGCTTTGGCTCCGCTGCATGTCTGCCTGCCGAGATCGGAACCTCTCCGGGTGGTCAGGGGCCGGGGGAGTGCTGGAGCGACCTTGGTAACCCTGGTCTCTGGGTCTTCTCCTGGGTGACCTGGATGTGTGAGAGTTTGTGTTTTTTATCTGTGTTTGTTTTCTGTTTTGTGATGTTTTTGTGTTTTCCCTGTTCTTGCTCTGTCTTGAGTCGGCTACCCCCAAAATGGGGATTGGGCCTGAGCATATAGATAGATAGATAGATAGATAGAATTTCTTTTCTTAAGGGGAGGTTTCTAGTTTGTTTGCTACTCCTCCAGGAATCTTAAAATTTCACCCTCTTGACCCCCTTTCAAGATAAATTTGTACATTTTTCGGTAGAAAAATGTCCCGGCCGAAGGCCGATTACTCTTAAATTACAGGCTCGCTATCGCTCGCCAGGATAAAATCGACACCTAAATGGCACGAAAGGTCTTAAAATTGACAGAATGGGGCGGAAATTCTTAAAAATCACCAAACTAATGGGGCAAACGTCTTAAAATCTCAAAAGCAATGGAGCTAGACATGAGGGAGAAAGGGGTCAAGAAAAAAATCCCTCAAGTGGATATCTCCCCTTAATAGGAGATTGAGAACTGCATTGTAAATGTATGAATATTCTAAGATGCTATAAAACACAATTGCATTATATAATTATACAAGGCCTACATGTGAATTAACCCTTTGAGTACCAGTTACGGGTCTCATGTATTATTCTAGCTAGCTTTAGACGACATTATGCAGCTTAGGAAGGATCTGTGGTAGTTAAAAGAGTAGATCGAGATAGTTTGAAGCCTTTTTATTGCTAGACGTTCTTCCTAAGCTGAATAAAATCGTCTAGTAGTTTGCCAGAATAGAATCCCTGGTACTGCATGGGTTAACGACCTGAATTTAACTGTATGTAGCTTTGTCATAGCACATCATAATTAGTGCATGCACAATATCAATAGCAGGAGGTCTTCAGTGTTCTCATAATTAACTAATTTACAAGTCAGTTTAGGAAGTGTGTGCCATTATAGGTCGTGCTGGGTGAGGGTCAGGGTAAGGATAAGACGTTTATCCCCATCCAGGTGTCGATTTATACCTGGCAAGCAATAGCAAGCCACCTCATTTTATATAATGAGTTAAGACAGCTGGCTAAATTTTTACATTTTTCTATAGAAAAAAAATCCGGCGAAGCCGGATTTCTTCATAAAATGCTGGCTCTAAAAAAATAGACACCTGGATGGGGATAAATGTCTTATAACAATAGGCTGAATGGGGCCAAATGGATACAACCCAGAGAGAGAACAAAAGCATGTGACCCCCATAAGTCAATCACCATAGGTTTGCGGAGTGGTATGGATATGCCGTAACTCCTCCCTTCCTCTCGGCTCACACCCTTACTCTGAAAACCAAAGGTATATTAACCACTTGCGAGTTTCAGGCTATAAGGAAGTTGGAGCTGTAGACATCGATAGTAAAGAGAAATGCAATAATAATGTAGGTTTCTGGTGGCTAAAGGGTATGTTGAATTGGGTGTTATGTATTTATGACACTACGACCGTATTTTAGCTCGTAATTCTGCTAAATATTAATGGCCACAGCTCCAACTTCCTTATAAATATTAATGGCCACAGCTCCAACTTCCTTATAAATATTAATGGCCACAGCTCCAACTATTAATGGCCTCAGCTCCAACTTCCTTATAGACCAACACTCGCAAGTGGTTAATTCCACGTACGGTCGTGCTAATAAGTCATGTCTCAGCTGTCATTGCATTTGGCTCCCTCTGGGCTGTATTAATGTCTGTCAGATGTTAAATATGGTGGGTAAGTGTAGGAACATGTTGGTATGCCTCACTCGAAATGGATAAATCAAGTTTAGATATTGCTGATACCAATGATTGATCAAATTATACTTGGTGTTGAGACATCACCTATTAGGCCGACTGTGCAGCAATTCACAGTGGGGTCACCTTAGATTGATGGGTGGATGAATCAACTATAGGTAGCGCCAGCGAACTTGACAATAATCTTGACTCCTTAACTTCTTATAACTCGAAATGAATGAAAGCAATCGGGCTAACGTTTCTATCATTTGGGAAGAGTCCACCAGGAAATAGGTGTGGATAATTTTATAGCCAGTTTGTTCTAGGCACTTTTAAGTTACAGAGAGGTCAGGGGTCAAAGTTTTTATCAAGTTCGTTGGCGCTACCTATACCAGCGTAACAATAACCAACAAAACATTACGTACAGT
Source organism: Lithodes maja (assembly GCA_037953745.1). Lineage (NCBI taxonomy): Eukaryota > Metazoa > Arthropoda > Malacostraca > Decapoda > Lithodidae > Lithodes > Lithodes maja. The sequence continues at coordinate 38,169 of JBAKBP010007733.1, read as the reverse complement.
CGGCCAAATAAGTGATGTCTCGGCACCAAGTATTTTTTGATCAATAATTGGTATCAGCCATATCTAAAACTGGATTTATTCGTTTCGAGTGAGATATAAAAACATGTTCCTACACTCACCCATCCTGCTAATGGTGCTAAGCATTAGGGAGAAGGGGGTCCAGAAAAACCAGACCTCCCCTTAAGTGAATTATGGAAGGGTTCTAAGTCTATCTGTCTATTGCCTGACGCCGTAATCCCCAAAGGGGTGGCCACGAACGAACCGCCCCCATGCACCTCTGTCCCCAGTCAGTCGACGCCCCTCCTCCCGACCAGCACCGCCTTCACCCATATACTTCTTCACTCCATCCTTCCACCTCTCATTCAGTTTACCTCTCCCTCTCTATCCTACCACCTCTCTCTCGTACACCCTCTTAGTCATTCTCTCGCTTCCCATCCGTTCCATATGGCCAAACCATCTCAAGGTGTTCCTTTTCACACTTTCCAGCACATCTACCTCCACACCACACCTCCCTCTTACTTTTCTAAGGACATATAGGTCAAAACTCTTGGCAACTAACCTCTATAACTCGCAAACGATTTGCTGGCCAGTCATCGAACATTAGAAATTTCACAAACGGAGTCCCTCAGGGATCCATCTTGTCACCAACACTTTTCAACCTGTATATGCACGACTTACCTATACCCCACACATCCCATATACACACAGCCTCTTATACAGACGACATAACACTCACATGTACACATTGAGACGCAAACACAGCCGCACAACTCCTCCAACCTCAACTCACTACATGGCTGGTTCACCGCAAACAGACTCAAACTAGCCCCAGCCAAATCTACAGCGACCGTTTTCACAAACTGGACAGTAGAACAGTTATATCCCTCACCTCACCTTAAACAACATCCCCATAAAACACACACACACACACACACACACACACACACACACACACACACAGCCCGTAGCCTAGTAGGTAGAGCTCTCGTCTCACACACGAGGGGTCGGGGGTTCAATCCCCGGCCGGGCGGAGACAAATTGGGCTTGTCTCCTTTCATGTGTTAGCCTCAGTTCACCTAGCTGTAAATAGGTACCTGGAATAAGTGGACGACGTTGTGACGTCCCATCTGGGGTTGGCAAAAATGGTACAAGGCGAGATGGGTATCATATGGTTCACCTAAGCTGATGGCTACCTAAGCCTTCGGGCGAGACGGTACCGTCTATAGTGAGAATGGTACCATACAGATCCACCCTAAGCCTTCGTTTCCGATGTCGCCAATTGGCTAAAAAATACAGACTACACACACATCCACAGCCATTCCAACGATACATATAACACCTACACATATAGGAGGCGGGAAATAACGAGCATGCTCACTCCCGCAATACAACTAGAGTAAGTACAACTAGAGTAAGTACACACACACAAAATCCTTGGTGTAACATACGATACATCAATGCCATTCAAACAACATACAAATATTTCAAGCATATAAAACAAACTGACACCAAGACTAAATTCTCTCAAGTCACTTGCCCATACAACATTTGGACATAACACACTGCCACCACAGTATACAAACAATTTATATGTTCAGTGATGGAACATGCTAGCCCTGATTGAGCCTCTAACCTCTCTGAAACACATCACAACACCCTACAGACCATACAGAACAAAGCCCTCAAAATAATCACTGGCTGCACAGCTACCACACCTACAGACCACCTACACCAGGAAACCAAAGTCCTCAAAATCAAGGATCACCTTGATAAAATTATGAGAGACACACAATTTCTCGCCGCAGCCTCCACAAACCAACACCACCCACTACACTACATGGCAGAAAATCTACATACACCAAGAAACATCAAAACAATACCTAACACACATTATCATACACATAATACTGTCTTCACTCCCCCCTTGCCCACCCCAAGCCAGCCTCAAGAAGCACATCCATACTCAAATCACCCACCTATCCATCCAGTCACTCAAAGACAACACTCAGATACGTGCACGGCCCCCTGAAATCCATCTTCAGAAACCCTCCTTTCCCATGAGGACAGAGTCCACCTGGCTAGGCTGCGATGTGGGCACTATCCAGTAAAGAGGCTGGATGACTCCGTCCAGGACACCTGTCCGGGTTGTAACACAACACCACACACTATCAAACACATTATGGAAGACTGCATACCACACAACCACTTATGCCAACAACACAACTCATACTCCTTGAGAACTTTGTGGGAAAACCCTGTCTCGGTAGTGGCCTTCCTTAGGAGCTCAGGGCTGTTCAACCAGTTAGTCTAGGGAACGACTACTACTACTACTACTCGCAAACGACTAGAGTAATTGAGCTAATATTTCTACCATTTGGGAAGGGTCTGCCAGGGAATAGGTGTGGACATATACAGCCCATTCGCTATAGCCCTTTTTGGGTTACAGATGTTAAGAATAATTATTTCTGTCCCACCTAATTGGAATTGTAAAGGGATAATTATTTGGCACCCGAGTAATTCACTTGGGAGAGTCTAGATTGAGCTCAGTGTTCACTAACTCTCCAACTAGTAAAACGTGAAGGTGAGTTTTGGCTATATATTTACCTGTAGATTGGTCATGCTGGTGGATCTGGAAGCGACGGTACCGGATCGGGCGTAAGGCTGGTGGTGATACAGGGGGACCAACAACCACACCAGGCACAACACACGAGATAGGAGAGTAGAAGAGAGAGAGAGACATATAGATAGCTAGATTTGTAGACACACCACGGCATAACGCACGGAAATATAGACGCTAAGTGGATATACTGGGTGGAAGATCTTTCGGAATGTGGGTTTTATGTAGCCCAGGACAGTAGTGAAATCTATAGTATAAGTTTATTCCTGTGTTTCTCTCCAGCCAAATTTATCCACTTACCATAATCGATAAGTCACAGAGGCGCTAAAGGCTTATCCACACGATCAGTCTCCGTGTGTGGTGTTCGAGCAGGGTAATTATTTTTAACATCGTTCTTAACACCAATAACACCCCAAATGAAATTAATGAAAGCATGTGATTCTCCAAGGATTCGAACCCAGGATATCACATACAGAACTTACACTCTCTAACCATTACACCATCAAGACCACCATAAAGAACATTTGGGGATTGTGTAGACTCGTAAAACTGAAAGATAGTTCCGTTTTGATGTTTTGTCAGCAAGCTAAGAAGTTGATGAATAACATACTCGAGCACCACATTAGGAAAGGGATCCGCCTACTCTTACTGCAAAAGAGCGTACTCACACGAACACATTTTGAAAATAGAAATATTTAAGAAATATACTTCAAACAATAGGGGTACAGAAGCAGAATGAGCTGAGAAGTAAAGAACGGAAGTTAATGGGCATAGCTCATACAAAATCCCATTCCATGTTATCACTGTTTAAAGCATATTAAAGCATGATTGATACTGCACAGTTGTCTTGGTTTGCCTTGAATTTTGATCTAAAATAGTAAACAAAGCCGTGTAAGATATTTCAAGCTTTAGGAGCTTGATGGCAAACCCTTTCGCCTCTCTCTTTTGTTTGTGAGCGAGAAACTTGACCTCGGGAATTGAATCTGATTTGATATTGCCTATATTTAACTTACCCTGATGTATTTCGTATATGATGAAGTAATGTGAAGGCAGTATTTGATATAGTTATAACATGAGTGAAAATGTTGTCTACCCTAATGTATCTATCAATACAGTTATTCATAATTTGGTAGCGTTAATCATAAATAAATACATATTGGCAGCCCTATTCATATGGCAACACTAGTGTTTATTCTAACGGTGGACAGGTACTTTTGTACTACAACAGCTTAAGGCCTACATGTCAAAATGTTGCATCTTTATTTTCACTCTCACAGTGCATTATTCGATAATTTGCCATTATTTCTACATTTCATTATTAAACTTATGTTGCTCGTACAATTTCCCATACCCTTCTTATAGATATCTGTCCATCTTTATAACTGCTTTCACAGCATGGAGTACTAAACAGAGATGCTGTGAATCAAGATGGTGGCCAGTGACCGGACTCCTGAAACTCTTTGAACGTTTGTTATTCTATGGGTACCCCAATGCCCTTATAAACGTCACGAAGGGCTCGGAAATGCCTCTCGCCACCGCCGTCCAAAACACTAATTTATTTATATTTACATTTATAAGAAACTCTGACGACTATTATTGCACATAGGAGGTATATTGTACACTAACATTTATGATAATGAGGATTGCTGACCTCGTGAGCTATACCCTTTAATACATGAAAATTAAATATCAAAATACAGGATTCATGCCTGAATGATTATCAATTACATGCACAAGAGAACAAGTGAAAGTATTAATATAATCTATTAACCCCCATTAAAAGATATTTGTATATCAAAGTAATAGTTTGTGATGTCAAAGGCGTCATGCTTGATTATATAACAAAATCGATTGACATTATTCAATATGATAGGGCTACTATATGATAAATGTACCGGTATATTATCTTAAGTGCAAATAATATATATATACAGCAAATATATATATATATATATATATATATATATATATATATATATATATATACTGTATATAAATTATATGTTGATATATTATTTATACAGTATAAATTCATATATATAATCTATCTATCTATATATTACTGGACACCTTACTCCCTTTACTGAGGATGGCCATACACAGAAGGCCCCCAAGCGGACCTATTCCCTGTAAGAAGGAATATATCTAATACTCAACCTTAATGGATTATGAAACCGTCTTGGTGGTGTAATGGTTAAGGTGTCTAAAAATCTGTGTTTGATAACCCGGGTTCGAATCCTGGTGGATCACATATATGCTTTCATTAATTTTTTTGGAGGTGTTTGGTGTTGTGGTGAACTTAATAAATAATAGATTATTTTATGCGCTACAGTTTCAGTTGCCGTTTTTAATACATAGCTAAAAGTACTCGACACTTTTCAATACTAAGAATTTATTTAAGGAATGTCAGTATAATTAAATATAAAGTTAGAACAAATTATAAGATAGTTACTTTCTAATCATACGTGAATGAGAGAATGAAGAATTAAACGATGCATCACAGGCACTTTAAGGGGCTCACCGGCTTTGTTTATCTTTATCTTCTTTTCTCTCTTTCCCTGGCTTGTATCCATTCGGCCCCATTCAGCCAACTGTTTTAAGACGTTTATCCCCATAAAGGTGTCGATTTCTTCCTGACGAGGGATAGCGAGCCAGCATTGTATGCAGAAATCCGGCTTCGCCGGAGAAATTTGTCTATCGAAAAATGTACAAATTTAGCTTGCTGTCAAAACAAAAATATATATATGCTGGCACGCTACCGCTCACCAGGAATATATTGACACCTGGATGGGGTTAAACATCTTAAAACAGTAGGCTGAATGGGGCCGATTGGATACAAGCCAAAGAGGGAGTGAGAGAAAGAGAAAAAAAAGCGAGGTGGGCTCCCATAAGACAGACCAGAGAAAGTTATATATGAAGTCAACTGGCAGCATTCCAACATATCAGTAGAGAACCACAGACAAACCATCTCACCTGATCTTTTCTGCTGAACCCCGAGTTGGATAGGAACCCCGCTCGTTTGTTCTTCCTGGGTGGTGGTTGTGGCGGGGGGATCGAAACCTGGGCATCCAGTTTGGGAGGTAGAGGGGGCCGTACACCTCCTCCACCGGCTGCCATCGTGTCCACAGCCTGGAATACAATGCCATATTACTATAGAAGCCGACATTTCTATCATTTGGGAAGAGCCCACCAGGTAATAGGTATGAATATTTACAGCCAGTTTGCTCTAGACCCTTTTGAGTTTTAAAGAGGCCAGGGATCAAGATTGTTGTCAAGTTCGTTGGCGCTACCTATACTATTCTAGAGACTATTAGACGATTTTATTCACCTGAAGAAGGACGTTTACCCAACAAAAGACTACATAGCATCTCAATGTATCCTGATAGCTACCATATATCATCTCAATGTATCCTGATAGCTACCATATATCCTGATAGCTACCATGTATCCTGATAGCTACCATGTATCCTGATAGCTACCATATATCCTGATAGCTACCATATATCCTGATAGCTACCATGTATCCTGATAGCTACCATGTATCCTGATAGCTACCATATATCCTGATAGCTACCATGTATCCTGATAGCTACCATGTATCCTGATAGCTACCATGTATCCTGATAGCTACCATGTATCCTGATAGCTACCATGTATCCTGATAGCTACCATATATCCTGATAGCTACCATGTATCCTGATAGCTACCATGTATCCTGATAGCTACCATGTATCCTGATAGCTACCATATATCCTGATAGCTACCATGTATCCTGATAGCTACCATGTATCCTGATAGCTACCATGTATCCTGATAGCTACCATGTATCCTGATAGCTACCATGTATCCTGATAGCTACCATATATCCTGATAGCTACCATGTATCCTGATAGCTACCATGTATCCTGATAGCTACCATGTATCCTGATAGCTACCATGTATCCTGATAGCTACCATGTATCCTGATAGCTACCATGTATCCTGATAGCTACCATGTATCCTGATAGCTACCATGTATCCTGATAGCTACCATATATCCTGATAGCTACCATGTATCCTGATAGCTACCATGTATCCTGATAGCTACCATATATCCTGATAGCTACCATGTATCCTGATAGCTACCATATATCCTGATAGCTACCATGTATCCTGATAGCTACCATGTATCCTGATAGCTACCATGTATCCTGATAGCTACCATATATCCTGATAGCTACCATATATCCTGATAGCTACCATGTATCCTGATAGCTACCATATATCCTGATAGCTACCATGTATCCTGATAGCTACCATGTATCCTGATAGCTACCATATATCCTGATAGCTACCATATATCCTGATAGCTACCATGTATCCTGATAGCTACCATGTATCCTGATAGCTACCATGTATCCTGATAGCTACCATGTATCCTGATAGCTACCATGTATCCTGATAGCTACCATGTATCCTGATAGCTACCATGTATCCTGATAGCTACCATATATCCTGATAGCTACCATGTATCCTGATAGCTACCATGTATCCTGATAGCTACCATGTATCCTGATAGCTACCATGTATCCTGATAGCTACCATGTATCCTGATAGCTACCATGTATCCTGATAGCTACCATGTATCCTGATAGCTACCATGTATCCTGATAGCTACCATGTATCCTGATAGCTACCATATATCCTGATAGCTACCATGTATCCTGATAGCTACCATGTATCCTGATAGCTACCATATATCCTGATAGCTACCATGTATCCTGATAGCTACCATATAGCATCTCAATGTATCCTGATAGCTACCATGTATCTTTCTCAAGCTTTATGAAAGCGTCTAAATGTAGCTAGAATACAATATAACACACGTGACTGGTACTCAAAGGGTTAATATTGACTCCAAGACCCAATTTGTCCTTCTATCTACTCCGTCACAATCTTCCACAAGACAATCAAGTATTCTTCAACAATACACAAATCAACCCTTCATCTTCTCTCAATATTCTTGGTGTATCTTTTTCATCCGATCTTTCTTGGAAAAATCATATCACCGCTCTTGCTAAAGAAGCTTCCCAGAGGTTAGGTGTGCTTAACCGTCTTCGTGGGTTCTCCACCCCCACACAGCTTCTCGTTCTGTATAGAGGCACAGAGTACCCATGTATCGAGTATTGTTCGCATGTGTGAGGAGGTTCCACCCATACCGCACTTCTCAGTCTCGTTACAGACACTCGTTACAGGCAGCCTGTGCCTTTGTAAGCTCATTTATACTTGTCAAAATAGAAAGCCTGTATATCCCGTCACAATTGACCACTTGCGAGTTTCGTTCTATAAGGAAGTTGGAGCTGTAGACAACGATATTTAGCAGAATTACCAGCTAAAATACGGTCGTGGTTCATTTATAAATACATAAAACCCAATTCAACATACTCTTCAGACATCGGAAACATACATTATTATTGCATTTATGTTTGCTATCAATGTCTACAGCTCCAACTTCCTTATAGACCGAAACTCGCAAGTGGTCAAATTCACCGTTACGCACACAAAATGAAAACCAACACCATATTTCTGTCTTCAAACAATATCTATCTTAACCCCTACTGTACCGGCGACGTACTTTGAACTTTATTCTAGCAACCTTTAGACAATTGACCACTTACGAATTTCAGGCTATAAGGAAGTTGGAGCCGTAGATATTGATATACAATAGATATACAATAATAATGTAGGTTTCTGATGAATAAAAGGCATGTTGAATTGGGCTTTACGTATTTATAAACGTACTATGACCGTATTTATAAACGTACTATGACCGTATTTATAAACGTACTATGACCGTATTTATAAACGTACTATGACCGTATTTTAGCTGGTAATTCTGCTAAATATCGATGTCTACAGCTCCAACTTCCTTATAGAACGAAACTCGCAAGTGGTCAATTATGTGCAGTTTAAGAAGGATCTGTGGGAATAGAAAGGTTAAAGTGAGATATTTCGATACCTGTTAATTGCTGGAGGCTCTTTTTTAAACTGAATGTAATCGTCTAACAGTAGCCAGAGTACTGCTATAAGAACGTCACTGGTACTTAGGGGCTTAAGGGGAGGAAGACCGTTTTTCTGGACCCCCTTCTCCCTAATGCTTAGCTCCACTAGTTTTGAGATTATAAGACTTTCGGCCCATTAGTTTGCCGATTTAAACACCTTTCGCTCCATTTTGTTGTCAATTTTAAGACCTTTCGTGCCATTTAGGTGTCGATTATTTCCTGGCGAGCGATAGCGAGCCTGCAATTTTAAGAGGAACCGGCCTTCGGCCAGGACATTTTTCTACCGAAAAATGTATAAATTTATCTTGAAGGGGGTGTAGGGGGTGTTTTTCTAAGCTTGATGGAGGTCTAGGGAGGAAATAAAAAATATATATGAATAAATGAATTAATAGACCAAACAAACGGCCAGTCTGCCCTTAAGTGTGTGTGTAGGTAAATGTGTACCTGGTATCTACAGTATATGCTTGTGTGTATTATATTCGAGAGGAACTTAGCTGGAGGCAGATTATCCTCCAATCCCATTCCTTCTATCATAACATTGTTGTTTATAGGAACGATAAATGCATAATCTTAATTGGGATAGTACACTTCGTTTATGTATTACAATAAATTACATACACGTACATAATAACGAAGCGTAATTTGTCACATGGGATAATTAAGAAAAAATATGTTTGTATTTTATTGAGTAAAAGGCATATGTTAAGGGGGTCACCGGCTTTTTTGTTTTATCTTTATCTCTTTTTCTCTCTTTCTCTGGCTTGTACCGATTCGGCCCCATTCAGCCAACTGTTTTAGGACGTTTATCCCCATCCAGGTGTCGATTTCTTCCTGGTGAGCGATAGCGAGCCAGCATTGTATGGAGAAATCCGGCTTCGCCGGAGAAATTTTTCTATCGAAAAATGTACAAATTTAGCTTGCTGTCAACGAAAAATATATATATATGTTGGCTCGCTACCGCTCGCCAGGAAAATATTGACACCTGGATGGGGTAAAAGTCTTAAACAGTAGGCTGAATGGGGCCGAATGGATACAAGCCAAAGAGAGAGGGAGAGAAAGAGAAAAAAAAAGCGAAGTGGGCTCCCTTAAGTAATAGAGGGAATTAGTACTGTAATATTAAAGTCTGGAGTATTTACACTACTGTACAGTCGCGCTAATAAGTCATGTCTCGGCACCAAGTATGTTTTGATCAATAGTTGGTATCAGCAATTGCTAAGCTTCCTGTCTTCGTATTGAGTGAAATATACAAACATGTTCCTACACTTACCCACCCTATTCAACATCTGACAGACATTAATACAGCACAGAGCCAGCCAAACGTAATGACAGCTGGGGCATGACTTATTAGCGCGACCGTGCGTAAATAATTATATTGTTCAATATTAATGTTCACTGCATGTTGTTCTATTTGCTAAACATTCACAATGAACAAATTATGCATCCTAAAATAGAGTACAACATTATTGACAATTTCAAATCAATATGGATGAATTAAATGGAAGTAGTAAACTAATTAATAATGTGCTCACTTATATCTGATACGCTATATATAATGTGCTCACTTATATCTGATACGCTATATATAATGTGCTCACTTATATCTGATACGCTATATATATATATCTGATACGCTATATATAATGTGCGCACTTATATCTGATACGCTATATATAATGTGCTCACTTATATCTGATACGCTATATATAATGTGCTCACTTATATCTGATACGCTATATATATATATCTGATACGCTATATATAATGTGCTCACTTATATCTGATACGCTATATATAATGTGCTCACTTATATCTGATACGCTATATATAATGTGCTCACTTATATCTGATACGCTATATATAATGTGATCACTTATATCTGATACGCTATATATAATGTGCTCACTTATATCTGATACGCTATATATAATGTGCTCACTTATATCTGATACGCTATATATAATGTGCTCACTTATATCTGATACGCTATATATATATCTGATACGCTATATATATATCTGATACGCTATATATATATATCTGATACGCTATATATATATCTGATACGCTATATATATATATCTGATACGCTATATATATATCTGATACGCTATATATATATATATCTGATACGCTATATATATATCTGATACGCTATATATATATATCTGATACGCTATATATATATATCTGATACGCTATATATATATCTGATACGCTATATATATATATCTGATACGCTATATATATATATCTGATATATATATATCTGATACGCTATACGTGTATATATATCTGATACGCTATATATATATATATCTGATACGCTATATATATATCTGATACGCTATATATATATATATCTGATACGCTATACTGTATATATATATATATATATATATATCTGATACGCTATATATATATCTGATACGCTATATATATATATATTTAAGTTAACAAATTAAGGGAGGTCACCGGTTTTTGTTTTATCTTTCTCTCCTTTTCTCTCTTTCCCTGGCTTGTATCCATTCGGCCCCATTCAGCCAACTGTTTTAAGACGTTTATCCCCATCCAGGTGTGGATTTCTTCCTGGTGAGCGATAGCGAGCCAGCATTGTATGGAGAAATCCGGCTTCGCCGGAAAAAAATTTCTATCGAAAAATTTACAAATTTAGCTTGCTGTCAAAACAAAAAATATATATATGCTGGCTCGCTACCGCTCGCCAGTAAAATATTGACGCCTGGATGGGGGTAAACGTCTTAAAACAGTAGGCTGAATGGGGCAGAATGGATACAAGCCAAAGAGAGAGGGAGAGAAAGAGAAAAAAAGCGAGGTGGGCTCCCTTAATATTCATCAGAGCAACGATATACAGTATAAATGTCTCACTCACTCTCACACTCAAACACTCTCCCATTCACTCATTGGTTTCATATCATATCATCACAGAAGAGAAAGAAGGTTATCCTCTCTCTCTCTCTCTCTCTCTCTCTCTCTCTCTCTCTCTCTCTCTCTCTCTCTCTCTCTCTCTCTCTCTCTCACACACACACACACACACATTTGCATGCCCTATCCTTCTGTGTGTGTATGTGTGAGTGTGACTTTATGTATGTGTGTGCCACTGCCCTTCCTGTGTATGGTATGTGTATGGTATGTGTATGTATATATGTAAGTATATATATATGTGTGTTACTAACCTTCCTAACATGTGTACTCCGTCTAGGGTGTCTGTGGTACATATCATCACAGGAGAGACAGAAGGCCTGGGAGCCACAACGGTCGCAGCGCACGGCGGCCGCAGCGGAGCCACATAGGTCGCAGTTCTGCCCTCCATCCCCACGACTCTCTGAAACAATAACACAATGATATTAATACTAGATAATGGAACAGTTCATGAGGGTTACTTGCCATGAGAGAGTTCATTATCTATCTATCTATCTATCTATCTATCTATCTATCTATCTATTGCCAGACGCCTTACTCCTCTTTACGAGGGTGGCCATACACAAAACGCCCCCAAGCGGACGTAACCCCTGTGAGAAGGACAACCTGAACCCATGCCAGTTTACTGGAGGACTTACAGGATTGACCACTCAACTTAGGTTCCGTCTGACTCCGAGGCCTTCTATGTATCTTTTTAGCACTATTTTTCTGCAGTGGTGCGCGGCTAGTCCATCCACTAACCTGCTTCACCCTTAGGTAAACAGTACGGATTTGTATAAGGTTTACTCCCCTAGACAGGTTGGCGACCAAGGCTGACGAGTCCCATCCACCCGAATTTATATAAGGTTGTCTCCCCTAGATGGGTTGCTGACCAAGGCTGACGAGTATCATCCACCCGGAAAAGTTCATTATACATTAGATTAATTAGTGGAGGATATCTAGTGAAACACAATATATCTGTTTATAGGTCTAACGGTTGATATTTGGAACAACTGTACATTCTAGAGCATTAATTCTCTCTCTCTCTCTCTCTCTTTCTCTCTCTCTCCCAGTACCAGTACCAGGAAGGTCATCCCGACAACATGCCAAAACCGCTTCAAAATTCTTACTATTGACGAGGAAGAGGAAACGGAAGAAGTTCGGCTTGTGGGCGACTCCATGGTCGGTGGCCAATTAACCGAGTTCTGCGCCAGGGCACCCAGGACCAGAAAGCGATTCTGTATCCCAGGTGGCGGTGTGGACGACATTGTTGCGGCTGTGAAAGAGGTTTCCAGGCTCGCCCCCCGCAAGCACCACGTACGTCATCCACGTTGGATCTAACGATGTCCAACGGACGCGGTCAGAGGAACTACTTTGCAAGTACCCGGCGGCTGATCAGGTCCTTCAAGGAAAAATCTAATAGAATCTTAATTTCAGGAATTGTTCCCCGGATTGATGTAGAAAACCGATTCTACAACATAGCTACCAGTACAAATCGCCGACTAGCCAAACCTGCAGGGAGGAGGACATCGGCTTTGTCGACACGTGGGATAATTTTTACTATGATAAATCTTTGTTTTCAGGAGATGGTGTACATCTCAATGAAGTAGGAGCTGCACGTCTTGGTCGTCTGCTGAACGATGCAGTCAAGGATTTCCGTTCAAAAAATGGGGTCAACCCGGGGTATCCAGACAGGGTAGTGTAAGTCAAATACGAACTGAAAATTCAGACAATGCACAATCAGTAACATCCAACTCTAATACTCTTAAGGTGTTTTATGTAAATGCTCGTAGCATACGCAATAAATTTTCAGATCTAGAGGAAATCGTGTTTACAGAACATTACGATATAATCGGCATTACAGAATCTTGGTTAAATACGGAAGACAGAGACTTACGTACTATTAAATAATAAACGAGGAACTAAAATAACACTAGCTTTATTATACAGACCCCCAGCTCAATCAGTGCAAACTGACAGTGAAATTTATGAACAAATTGCAGAAATAACTAACATACAAGATACCGTAATTCTTGGCGATTTCAACTTACCCGTGACTAAATGGGGTGATATTCTTACTTCACACTCTGGACACGACCTCTATGCTAACTTGCAAGAGAGTTCGCTTTTTCAATTTGTACAATCTCCGACCCGTGGTAATAATGTGCTTGACCTTGTACTCGCAACAAAAGAAGAATTAATAGAGAATTTGAACGTTAGTGATGAATTCAGTAACAGCGACCATCGTACGATAACTTTCACTTTAAAGTTTACTAGTAACAAATCAAATAGCAGCATTGAGAAAGTCCCTAATTTCAAGAAAGCAAATTTTCATAAACTTAAATCAAAGCTTAAAGAAACTGACTGGAGCTTTCTGACTAACAATAACGACATAAATACATCTTGGGAGTGTTTCACAACCACTTACCTTAAGGCAGTGCAAGACTGCATACCATCGAAAATACGGCGTCCAGGCCATAATGATAAGCCCAAATGGTGGAATAAAGATATTTCAGACTGTCTGCTTGCTAAAAAATTTGCTAATGATAGATTAAAATCCTCACAAAATGACGAAGAACGGGTGAAATTTGTAGAGCTACGACGCAAAGCCAAAAAGTTAAATATGCAAAGTAAAAAGACCCTGGAGTTACATGTTGCGAATCAAAGTAAAACAAACCCGAAAGAATTCTATAGTTATATCAGAAAGAAAAAAGTAGTTACTTCAACTGTTGGACCGTTAGTCGATGAAAATGGAGAATACACCAAAGACGAAGTACAAATGAGTAATGCCCTCAATACCTTCTTTGCATCAGTTTTTACAACCGAAGACCTCAGCGATATCCCTACACCATCGCCGATTCAGATTGATAATTCAGATGTTCTAAGCAATATCACCGTTACAGAGAGAGAAGTATTGAATTGTTTAGATAAACTCAAGGTAAATAAAACGACTGGACCTGATACAATCTCGCCTAGAGTTCTAAAGGAAGCTAAGGATGAGCTCTCCAAACCACTGACATTGCTATTCAATGAATCCTTGCAGTCTGGGACTATGCCTGATCAGTGGAAGCTAGCCAACGTAACACCGATATTCAAAAAAGGCAGCAAATCCCTACCCAGTAACTATCGTCCAATTAGCTTAACCTCAATTGTATGTAAAATGCTAGAAACGGTCATAAGAGACAGACTCGTAAATCACTTAGAGGCAAATAACTTACTTAAAGATACTCAACACGGCTTTCGTAAAAAACGTTCCTGTTTAACAAACCTCTTGGACTTCTTCCACGATATCCTCAACCTCTACGATGAGAGTAAAGCTGTAGATATTATATACCTTGATTTTCAAAAGGCCTTTGACAAAGTTCCCCACAAACGTTTACTGCTAAAACTAAAAGCGCATGGAATACAAGACGGTGTGTTGAAATGGATAGAAAATTGGCTCAGAGACAGAAAGCAAAGAGTAGTCATAAACGGTAAGGCATCTAAATGGACCATTGTAAGTAGCGGGGTACCCCAGAGATCGGTACTAGGACCAATTATCTTTCTCATTTACATCAACGACATAGATGAGGGTCTCACCTGTACAATCTCAAAATTTGCTGACGATACAAAAATTGCAAATAGCGTACTCTCAAAAGAACAAGTTGACAATATGCAACACAATCTAGATAAATTGTCATGTTGGGCCAAAATTTGGCAAATGAGTTTCAATGTGCATAAATGTAAAGTACTACATATTGGATACCTAAATGAGAAAGCAAACTATTCGATGAATGGCACTCAGCTTAAGAATGTAAACAGAGAAACCGATCTGGGAGTAACAATATCGAGTAACCTAAAGCCGAGTCAACAATGTTCAGAAGTTGTTAAGAAGGCAAACAAAATAATTGGCTTTATAGGCAGGTCATTTGAGCATAAATCCAAAGAAGTTATCCTAACCCTTTACAATTCCTTAGTCCGCCCTCTTCTGGAATACTGCGTTCAATCCTGGTGCCCTTATTACCAAAAAGATATAAACAAGCTAGAAGGAGTTCAACGTAGAGTTACCAAAATGATACCTAGCCTAAAGAACAAACCATACGAAGAGCGTCTTAGAGAATTAAATCTATTTCCTTTAACCCAGCGCAGATTAAGAGGTGACTTAATTCAAGTGTTCAAAATCATCAAAGGCATCGACAATATGAACTGTAGTAAGTACTTCACTATCGACCAATCTAATTACACGCAGGGAAACGGTTACAAAATTATTGGTAAATCTTTTAACTCACACGAATCTAAGAATTTCTCTTCAATCGAGTTGTCAACTTGTGGAATGGGCTTCCCCGAGACGTTATAGACTGCAGCACTGTTGACTCATTTAAACTCCGCTTAGACAAATATCTCGCATCAAACCCGCGACTGACTGCGTTTATAAATGAATAACTTTATTTTATCCTCCCATCAGTTACTAACCCATCTGTCCCCTACTAACTTCCTAATCCTGCCACAGACATTAGTTCCAGGGCAGTAGTTCCCTTTCCAATGTTCCCTTACCCACTCTAAACCACTGTTTGAACACTTGATCCTCAGTGTTTTGGAGGACAAGCAGCCTAGAAGGGTCACTAGACCTGTTGTTGCTTGATTTCCTTTGTACTCCTTTGTACTCTCTCTCTCTCTCTCTATATATATATATATATATATATATATATATATATATATATATAGAGAGAGAGAGAGATATATATATATATATATATATATATATATATATATATATATATACCGGTATATATATATATATATATATATATTTTTTTTTTAATGAATGGTTATTGCTACTCCTTAGTACATGCTTAGCACGTATCTTTTGCCAGTCAGTCATCTAAAATCAGAAATTTTCCAAACGGAGTCCCACAAGGATCCGTCCTATCGCCCGCACTCTTCAATCTGTACATGCAAGATATAACTACACCCAATACGCCCCAAATAAACTTAGCCTCCTATGCAGATGACATAACACTCACATGCACACACCATGACCCAAAAAGAGCAACAGATCTCCTTCAACCCTATCTCAACACACTACATGGCTGGTGCACTACAAACAGACTTAATCTTGCCCCAGCCAAATCCACCGCAACCCTGCTCACAAGTTGGACAGGAGAACACGAATACATCCCTCAACTCACCATAAACAACACACCCCTAACACATACACACACACCCAAAATCCTAGGAGTAACATATGATACTCATATGACATTCAAACAGCACACCACAAACATTAAAAAGAAACTGACACCCAGACTTAACGCCCTCAGGTCACTTGCTCACACAAAATTTGGACACAACAAAGAAACTACCACCACAGTATATAAACAATACATAAGATCAGTGATGGAATACGCAAGCCCAGCCTGGGCTTCTAACCTAGCTGAAACACATCATAAGACCTTACAGACTATTCAAAACAAAGCCCTGAAGATCATTACAGGCTGCACAGCTACTGCACCCACAGATCACCTACATCATGAAACCAAAATCCTCAAAGTCAAAGACCATCTGGACATGAGAGGCACTCAATTCCTGGCAGCAGCCTCCACGAACCAAGACCACCCACTAAACTACATGGCAACACACCCACAGACACCAAGAAATATCAAAACAACACCCAGCACACGGTATCACACACAATTATTGTCCTCTCTCCCTCCCTGCCCACCCCGAACCAACTTCCAGAAGCACATCCATATTCATATCTCTCACCGATCCATCCACTCACTCACAGACAACACGCAGCTGCATGCACGACCTCCCGAAATCCATCCTTCCGAATCCTCCCTTCCTCGCGAGGACAGAGTCCACCTAGCCAGGCTGAGATGCGGACACCATCCAGCTCTCCTGAGCTATCAGAAGAGACTGGATGAGTCCGTTGTCGACGCCTGCCCGGGATGTAACACAGCACCCCATACCATTAAACACATCATAGAAGACTGCATTTCACACAACCACTTACGCCAACAACACAATCTACACTCAATGAGAGCTCTGTGGGAAAGCCCGATCGTGGCCATGGCCTTTCTCAGGGACTCGGGGCTGTTCGGCCAGGCAGCTTAGGGAACAACAACAACAACAACATGCTTAGTTGTGGTAAGTAGAATATTAATAGTACGGTATGTAATTATCAATAGTTAACAGAGTATATAATTATATAAAAAATGGGTAATACATTCCCAAAACTACATGGAAATAATTATATACTAGTATAGATACATAAAATATAAAGATAAAATTATGGTAGTTCGGAATGAGATCGTGGTCAGCCCAAGAGTGCTATGGTGCAGACCTATATGACCTGAACCCCAGAGTAAGATAGATAGATAGATAGATAGATAGATAGATAGATATAGATAGAGTGAGTGAGATATAGATAGATAGAGAGAGAGAGTGAGAGAGAAGAGTTTATTAAGAAACCACAAAACACACAACAACAGTGGATATTTTCGTTATATAAAAGGTTATCCCATAGCTTCCTCGAATGGGTCTCTTACTCAGGTCAGGTCAGGTGAAGGTATTGAGGGATAAACCTTTACAACGGCACCTCGTAGCTACGTTTTTACTTTTCCTATTTTTCTGAAGAGTGTAGAGAGGGGAGAAGGGGTGTTGGAGAGAGAGGAAACTGTTGGAGTGGCTTTGTTATGTTTTTTTTTTTTTTTTTTTTTAAAGAGACAATGAACGGAGGAAGGAAAAACACAGATAAAACAAAAAGGTCTATGTGCCTAAAGGCATCCTCCATTCATAAAATGTTTGTAACAACTGGATTTAAACATTTGTAGATTGCAAGTTTGTGGAAAGCAATTCGAGGGAAGTGAATTCCAAAGAGTAGTAGCTCTGGGGATAAATGAATTCTGATAAGCAGAAGTTCTGCATTGTGGAGGAGAAAGTGTAAATTCATGGATGCTCTCAGCTGCCCTAGTTCTACGGGGAAAGATGTGGAGAGGCGGCACAATTGAAGCAAGTTCCTCGGAACAATTGCTGTGAAAATATCTGTAGAATAATGCAAGGGATGCAACGTTTCTTCGTATGGATAATGTAGGAAGGTCCTGTGTGATTGCAGGGTTATTGATTAATCTAATAGCTTTATTTTGAATTTTGTCCAACTGCCTCAATGCAACCACTCCACTTCCACCCCACAGAGGTGAACAGTAATCCATCTGAGAACGCACATGACTTTTATATATCACGGCCAACTGCTCGTCAGTGAAGAATTCTCGAACTCTGTACAGGAGTCCCAGTTTTTTAGAGGCATTCTTAGCAATGCTTCTAACATAATGTGTCCAGCTCAAGTTAGTAGTTAATGTTACACCGAGAATGTCAATACTAGGGGAAGTGGGAATATTTACATCATTACAAAATATATGGGAGTCAGTGAGATTCTGTCGGTTAGAAAATTGAATGTACTTGGTTTTCTGTGCATTAAAGGAAACTAGATTCTTTTGTCCCCATCCATCAATTCTAGAAAGGTCCTGGTTCAGAGAAATTGCAGTGTTTATTTTTGAATTTATAAGATCGGGTTGGGTGACAGAATTGGTAAATGTGAAGGAACTGTGGAGTGTTGAGTCATCTGCGTAGGAATGTATTGGATTATGAGTGGTAGATATGAGATCATTGATATGAATGAGGAACAGAATTGGGGCCAAAACTGATCCCTGGGGAACACCAGCATTTATTGAGTGAAATTGAGAATAAAGGCCATCTACCATTACACGTATTTTTCTGTTATGAAGATAAGAAGAAATTAGTGGAACTAATGATGCAAGGCCGTAGTGTGACATCTTCGACAATAAGGATTGATGCCAGACTCTATCAAATGCCTTTGATATATCCAGTGCTATTGTATGTGTTTCACCATGTTGGTCTGTAGCTTGGTTGATTTGATGCGTAAGAAGGCAAAGCATGTCTGCAGTTGATCGACATCGTCTAAAACCATATTGCCTATCACTGATTAATTTATTATTCTCAAGATGCTTAATTATGTGATTATTTAATATAATTTCAAAGACTTTACCAAGAGTGGAAGTTATAGCTATTGGTCTGTAGTTTGATGGATCTGAAGAGGCACCTTTTTTAGGAACTGGATGGATGTTTGCTTCTTTCCAGGGTACTGGGAAGCATGAGGTATGAGTACACAGACGGAAATTTTTTGCCAATACAGGAGCGAGCACCAAGGAGCAATTCTTAAGTACTATTGGAGGAATATCATCTGGACCAGGAGCCTTATCTACCGAGAGATTCTGCAAAATAGTTTTGACATGTCTGGTGTGGATCTTAAGTGAGGGAATTTCAGGCGAATTAAAATTAAGTACAGGGACATCTTGATTTATTTCATCTAAGGTTGAGTTGGTGGAGAAAATATCCGCAAGAAGGTTAGCTTTACCTCGTGGGTCACTTACAAGATTGCCAGTCGGAGATTTTAATGGTGGAATGGATGAAGCAGTAGTGAAGTTGGATTTAAATGAGTTAAGAGTAGACCAAAATATTTTGTTATCATTTGGATTATTTAGAAGTTTATTTGCCTGTTTGTGGAGAAAGTTTGATTTAGTTAGGTTTAATACAGTTTTGGCATGATTTCTGATGTTTCTAAAGTAATTAAGGGCTTCATGTGTTTTTGATCTTGTGTATGCATTGTAGGCTATTGCTTTTTGTTCAGTTACTCTAGCACAATTATGGTCAAACCATTTAGGTGAATTAGATCTTTTACTGTACTTTTGATGAGGAATAAAAGTTTCCATTCCAATTTTTACAAAATCTTGTATGTGGCTCAAGGTGGAGTGTGCATCATTAGAAAAGAAAGAGGTCCAGGGAATATCAATAAAGAAACCTTGAAGACCCTCCCAGTCTGCCCTATCGTAATGCCATTTAGTCACCAAAACAGGTTCAGAGTGGGAAGGTGTGGTAGGTGATAGACAGGTGGCCTGTATCAGACAGTGATCAGAAGATCCAAGCGTGGACCTCACTGTAACATCATAATTTTCTGAATTGGTTGTTAAAAATAAGTCCAGTAGGTGGGAATTATGATTAGGATTATCTGGTACACGGGTGGGTTGGTTGACTAGTTGAGTGAGATTAAATGAGTCTGCAAATAGCTCACATTCAAGACCAGCATCATCAGTCCTGGCTGAATAAGTGAGCCATTCAACATTATGGACATTAAAATCACCCAACACAGTGATTTCAGAAGAAGCATTTAAGTTGAGGACACTGAGTTGTGAGGACAGAGAATCAAAAAGACTTTGCTCTGGAGGAGTATTTGGGGAACGGTAGATGCAACATATGTATTTAAATTTACCAGCAGAAATTAATTTGTATATAGAATAATCAAAATAGGGACAATTGAAACTAGTAACCTCCTCCAGGGCAATTTCAGATTTTGCGAAGCAACATACACCTCCTTTAGGTCTGAAATTTTGGAGCAGTTGATAACCTGGAAAATTAAATCTAGACGTGTCAGATGTGGATGTTACTTGAGTCTCTGTCAAAAAAAGGAGAGTAGGGGATTCTGCTTGAAGAAATTGGTGTACAGAATTGATGTTAGAGTGAAGTCCCCTTATATTGCTAAAGAAAAAGCTGCACCGACGAGCAGCTTTGGGATGTTGGGATGTGTGTTATTAGTGAGTGTAGAGAGGGGAGAAGGGGTGTTGGAGAGAGAGGAAGCTGTTGGAGTGGCTTTGTTATGTGTGTTATTAGTGAGTGTAGAGAGGGGAGAAGGGGTGTTGGAGAGAGAGGAAGCTGTTGGAGTGGCTTTGTTATGTGTGTTATTAGTGAGTGTAGAGAGGGGAGAAGGGGTGTTGGAGAGAGAGGAAGCTGTTGGAGTGGCTTTGTTATGTGTGTTATTAGTGAGTGTAGAGAGGGGAGAAGGGGTGTTGGAGAGAGAGGAAGCTGTTGGAGTGGCTTTGTTATGTGTGTTATTAGTGAGTGTAGAGAGGGGAGAAGGGGTGATGGAGAGAGAGGAAGCTGTTGGAGTGGCTTTGTTATGTGTGTTATTAGTGAGTGTAGAGAGGGGAGAAGGGGTGTTGGAGAGAGAGGAAGCTGTTGGAGTGGTTTGTTATGTGTGTTATTAGTGAGTGTAGAGAGGAGAGAAGGGGTGTTGGAGAGAGAGTACAAAGGAAATCAAGCAACAACAGATCTAGTGACCCTTCTAGGTTGCTTGTCCTCCAAAACACTGAGGATCAAGTGTCCAAACAGTGGTTTAGAGTGGGTAAGGGAACATTGGAAAGGGAATTACTGCCCTGGAACTAATGTCCGTGGCAGGATTAGGAAGTTAGTAGGGGACAGATGGGTTAGTAACTGAGGGGGGGATAAAATAAAGTTATTCATTTACAAACGCAGTCAGTCGCGGGTTTGATGAGAGATATTTGTCTAGGCGGAGTTTAAATGAATCAACGGTGATGCAGTCTATAACGTCTCGGGGAAGCCCATTCCACAAGTTGACAACTCGATTGAAGAAAAAATTCTTAGATTCGTGTGAGTTAAAAGATTTACCAATAATTTTGCAACCGTTTCCCCGCGTGTAATTAGATTGGTCGATAGTGAAGTACTTACTACAGTTCATATTGTGGATGCCTTTGATGATTTTGAACACTTGAATTAAGTCACCTCTTAATCTGCGCTGGGTTAAAGGAAATAGATTTAATTCTCTAAGACGCTCTTCGTATGGTTTGTTCTTTAGGCTAGGTATCATTTTGGTAACTCTACGTTGAACTCGTTCTAGCTTGTGTATATCTTTTTGGTAATAAGGGCACCAGGATTGAACGCAGTATTCCAGAAGAGGGCGGACTAAGGAATTGTAAAGGGTTAGGATAACTTCTTTGGATTTATGCTCAAATGACCTGCCCATAAAGCCAATTATTTTGTTTGCCTTCTTAACAACTTCTGAACATTGTTGACTCGGTTTTAGGTTACTCGATATTGTTACTCCCAGATCGGTTTCTCTGTTTACATTCTTAAGCTGAGTGCCATTCATCGAATAGTTTGCTTTCTCATTTAGGTATCCAATATGTAGTACTTTACATTTATCCACATTGAAACTCATTTGCCAAATTTTGGCCCAACATGACAATTTATCTAGATTGTGTTGCATATTGTCAACTTGTTCTTTTGAGAGTACGCTATTTGCAATTTTTGTATCGTCAGCAAATTTTGAGATTGTACAGGTGAGACCCTCATCTATGTCGTTGATGTAAATTAGAAAGAGAATTGGTCCTAGTACCGATCCCTGGGGTACCCCGCTACTTACATTGGTCCATTTAGATGCCTTACCGTTTATGACTACTCTTTGCTTTTGTGGCGGGTGCCCAACCCCGAAAAGGGTTGAAATAGGGGAGCTATCCCCCCGCCAAAGGCGGCTTTCTAGGGCCTTTCCTAGCTGATGCTGAGAGGATTGGGTTCTAGTCATGTGGTGATGGGCTGGTCTATCAGAGTGAGAACTGAGCAATCTCTGCCATACCCATAGCTTACTCTGACTGTTCCTTTTACTTATATATTTTCTAGATCTCAAGTGACGGCATCTCTAACGTGGATTGACCTCCCAATCTACCAAGATTGGAAGCCAAAGCGTCACATTTTTCCCTTGCCCCTCAACTTTCTCTTCATAATTGCTGAGGGGCACAGGGCCCTGGGTGGGGCTTTGGTTTCCCGGGCGTTTCCGCGCCCTCCTCAAGCTCCCCGCCATGGAGTGGCTTCGGTCACCCAGGCTTTATTGTGGTTGGCGGGGAGGGTTCTGTGGGGGCGCTCGGTTGTGGCCTTGGCCTTGTCCTTGCTCGGGGCCTTGGGGCTGTTCGGCCAGGCAGCTTGGGGAACAACAACAACAACAACAACAACTCTTTGCTTTCTGTCTCTGAGCCAATTTTCTATCCATTTCAACACACCGTCTTGTATTCCATGCGCTTTTAGTTTTAGCAGTAAACGTTTGTGGGGAACTTTGTCAAAGGCCTTTTGAAAATCAAGGTATATAATATCTACAGCTTTACTCTCATCGTAGAGGTTGAGGATATCGTGGAAGAAGTCTAAGAGGTTTGTTAAACAGGAACGTTTTTTGCGAAAGCCGTGTTGAGTATCTTTAAGTATGTTATTTTCCTCTAAGTGATTTACGAGTCTGTCTCTTATGACCGTTTCTAGCATTTTACATACAACTGAGGTTAAGCTAATTGGACGATAGTTACTGGGTAGGGATTTGCTGCCTTTTTTGAATTACGTTGTGTTGAATGTTTTGTGTTACGTTGGCTAGCTTCCACTGATCGGGCATAGTTCCAGACTGCAAGGATTTATTGAATAGTAATGTCAGTGGTTTGGAGAGCTCATCCTTAGCTTCCTTTAGAACTCTAGGCGAGATTGTATCAGGTCCAGGCGTTTTATTTACCTTGAGTTTATCTAAACAATTCAATACTTCTCTCTCTGTAACAGTGATATTGCTTAGAACATCTGAATTATCAATCTGAATCGGCGATGGTGTAGGAATATCACTGAGGTCTTCTGTTGTAAACACTGATGCAAAGAAGGTATTGAGGGCATTACTCATTTGTACTTCGTCTTTGGTGTATTCTCCATTTTCATCAACTAACGGTCCAACAGTTGAAGTAACTACTTTTTTCTTTCTGATATAACTATAGAATTCTTTCGGGTTTGTTTTACTTTGATTCGCAATATGTAACTCTAAGGTCTTTTTACTTTGCTTAATTAACTTTTTGGCTTTACGTCGTAGCTCTACACATTTCAGCCGAGGAAGATGTTGGAGTGGCTTTGTTATGTTACTGCCATGATTCGCAGTTAGGCTTGGAAGAGGAGATCAAACCGACACCATTACGATTTATGAGAGTCCTTCCGTGTATTCTTAAGGGGGCCCACCTCGTTTTTTTGTTCTCTCTCTCTCTCTCTCTGGGTTGTATCTATTCGGCCCCATTCAGCCTATACTGTATTAAGATGTTTATCCCCATCCAGCTGTCAATATTTTCCTGGCGAGCGGTAGCGACCCAGCATATATATACTGTATATATATATATTTTTTTTTTTTTTTTTTTTTACAGCAAGCTAAATTTGTACATTTTTCGATATAATAATGTCTCCGGCGAAGCCGGATTTCTCCATACAATGCTGGAAGAAATAGACACCTGGATGGGGATAAACGTCTTAAAACAGTTGGCTGAATGGGGCCGAATGGATACAAGTCAGAGCAAGAGAGAAAAGGAGAGAAAGGGTAAAAAAGCCGGTGACCCCCTTAAGACGATGAAATTTCAAGGGTTTCAAAATCATATAATTGGAATATTGTAGGTCCGACTGTACATGGTGGAGAGAAGGATGCTAGTATGTGCTGGTACATGACTTATTAGGCCGACTGTACATGGTGGAGAGAAGGATGCTAGTATGTGCTGGTACATGACTTATTAGGCCGACTGTACATGATGGAGAGAAGGATGCTAGTATGTGCTGGTACATGACTTATTAGGCCGACTGTACATGATGGAGAGAAGGATGCTAGTATGTGCTGGTACATGACTTATTAGGCCGACTGTACATGGTGGAGAGAAGGGTGCTAGTATGTGCTGGTACATGACTTATTAGGCCGACTGTACATGGTGGAGAGAAGGATGCTAGTATGTGCTGGTACATGACTTATTAGGCCGACTGTACATGGTGGAGAGAAGGATGCTAGTATGTGCTGGTACATGACTTATTAGGCCGACTGTACATGATGGAGAGAAGGATGCTAGTATGTGCTGGTACATGACTTATTTGGCCGACTGTACATGATGGAGAGAAGGGTGCTAGTATGTGCTGGTATATGACTTATTAGGCCGACTGTACATGGTGGAGAGAAGGATGCTAGTATGTGCTGGTACATGACTTATTAGGCCGACTGTACATGATGGAGAGAAGGATGCTAGTATGTGCTGGTACATGACTTATTAGGCCGACTGTACATGATGGAGAGAAGGGTGCTAGTATGTGCTGGTACATGACTTATTAGGGCGACTGTACATGGTGGAGAGAAGGATGCTAGTATGTGCTGGTACATGACTTATTAGGCCGACTGTACATGGTGGAGAGAAGGGTGCTAGTATGTGCTGGTACATGACTTATTAGGCCGACTGTACATGGTGGAGAGAAGGGTGCTAGTATGTGCTGGTACATGACTTATTAGGCCGACTGTACATGGTGGAGAGAAGGGTGCTAGTATGTGCTGGTACATGACTTATTAGGCCGACTGTACATGGTGGATAGAAGGGTGCTAGTATGTGCTGGTACATGAATTATTAGGCCGACTGTACATGGTGGAGAGAAGGGTGCTAGTATGTGCTGGTACATGACTTATTAGGCCGACTGTACATGGTGGAGAGAAGGGTGCTAGTATGTGCTGGTACATGACTTATTAGGCCGACTGTACATGGTGGAGAGAAGGGTGCTAGTATGTGCTGGTACATGACTTATTAGGCCGACTGTACATGGTGGATAGAAGGGTGCTAGTATGTGCTGACAGACATTAATACAGCACAAGCCAAACGTAATGACAGCTGGTACATGACTTATTTGGCCGACTGTACATGGTGGAGAGAAGGGTGCTATGTGCTGACAGACATTAATACAGCACAAGCCAAACGTAATGACAGCTGGTACATGACTTATTAGGCCGACTGTACATGGTGGATAGAAGGGTGCTGTTTGGTGACAGACATTAATACAGCACAAGCCAAACGTAATGACAGCTGGTACATGACTTATTAGGCCGACTGTACATGGTGGATAGAAGGGTGCTATGTGCTGACAGACATTAATACAGCACAAGCCAAACGTAATGACAGCTGGTACATGACTTATTAGGCCGACTGTACATGGTGGAGAGAAGGGTGCTATGTGCTGACAGACATTAATACAGCACAAGCCAAACGTAATGACAGCTGGTACATGACTTATTAGGCCGACTGTACATGGTGGAGAGAAGGGTGCTATGTGCTGACAGACATTAATACAGCACAAGCCAAACGTAATGACAGCTGGTACATGACTTATTAGGCCGACTGTACATGGTGGAGAGAAGGGTGCTATGTGCTGACAGACATTAATACAGCACAAGCCAAACGTAATGACAGCTGGTACATGACTTATTAGGCCGACTGTACATGGTGGAGAGAAGGGTGCTATGTGCTGACAGACATTAATCCTTAACTTGCGGCGCGCAACATATGTCGAGTGAAATAAATTTGGACTAAGTGGCGGTGAACGACAGCTGTCGAGCACCATTTTCAGCGCGTAATGTTGCTGAGAGAGAGAGCTGAGCGGTGGTACGAGCGTAGTAACCTTATGACCGCTCTCCACGACCACCGTGGATGTACTGAACTGTATTCTACTTTCTTCCCCCTTTCTCACTCGCTACACAGGGAATTATGTAAGGAAATTACCTTATTTTAGGGGTATTGCACTCGTGTTGCACGATCGTTGCAAGAGACCCAGTGGTCGTACAAGGATGGTTTGGGTGTCATTGAAAAGCTCTGTTTGTGCCCTTTCAGGGATAGATATTTGTTTTACGCTCTGGGTCTTATTTAGGCATGAAAATGAGCACGGAAACAATCCTATTTAGGGTAAAAAAAAAAACTCTCGGCGGTACGGTCAAATAGACCACCTAGCCCGCTCGTAAGGGGTTAATACAGCACAAGCCAAACGTAGTGACAGCTGGGACATGACTTATTAGGCCGACTGTACATGGTGGATAGAAGGGTGCTATGTGCTGGTGGGGGGAGGGGAGGGGGGGTATATAGGGCAGAACTTGGCTCCGACTTACTACCATTCATAATTGATACTATAGTGAGAGATGCATCCAAAATAACCTTGAAGGGGGCCCACCTCGCTTGTTTTCTCTTTCTCTCCCTCTCTCTTTGACTTGTATCCATTCGGCCCCATTCAGCCTACTGTTTAAGATGTTTACCACCATCCAGGTGTTAATATTTTCCTGGTGAGCGGTAGCGAGCCAGCATATAATTATATACATATATATATTTTTTTTTTACAGCAAGCTAAATTTGTACATTTTTCGACAGAAAATTTCTCCGGCGAAGCCGGATTTCTCCATACAAAGCTGGCTCGCTATCGCTCGCCAGGCAGAAATAGACACCTGGATGAGGATAAACGTCTTAAAACAGTTGGCTGAATGGGGCCGAAGACATGACTTAATAGGCCGACTGTACATGGTGGAGAGAAGGATGGTATGTGCTGGTTTGGGCGATAGACTGTAGGTGGACAGAACTTGGCACCGACTTACCATTCATAATTAATACCATAGTGAGAGATGCATCCAAAATAACCTTAACCTCCAGATTGCCCAGGGTCGATGTTAAGGGGTCGTTATCTTATTGTACAGTATGTTTTATTGTTACCGGTATGTATATTTGTTTTAGTGTGCTCCCTATGCCTCTATCAAGCTTAAATAGAAAAATCCCAAAGACCCCCCCTTCGAGATAAACTTGTACATTTTTCGGTACAAAAAATTTCCGGCCGAAGGCCGGAGACACTTGTTACAGGTAGCTTTGCCTTTTGTCTCCTTCTTCAACTTGCCAAGCACTCTTTCATCAGTAATAAATGCACTGAACTATCCAACTCTAGCTCTTCCCAAGTTTTCTGGCATCTAGCTAAAAACCTCTCCAACAATTTTTCTTCCTCGTCTTTCCCTCCCCTTTTCCACTCTGATGGCACAACCATCACTTCCTCCTCTGACAAAGCTGAACTCTTCGCTCAAACTTTTGCTAGAAACTCCACCTTGGATGATCCGGTGCTATTCCTCCCTCTCCACCCCCCTCTCTCCTACTTATGCCTAATATCCTAATCTCTTCTAAAGATGTACTTTCTACCCTCTCTGGGCTTAATACTAAGAAGGCGTACGGTCAGGACGGTGTTCCTCCTGTTGTACTCAAAACCTGTGCTTCCGTGCTGACCCCCTACCTAGGCAAACTCTTTCGTCTCTGTCTCTCCTCTAACGTCTTCCCTTCTTGCTGGAAGATTGCTCTCATTCAACTTGTCCCAAAGAAGGTTGACCGCTCTCAACCCTCCAACTATCGTCCAATTCTCTCATCTCTTGTATCTCTAAAGTTTTTGAAACTGTTCTTGCTTCCAAATTTCTTAAGCATTTCTCTTCTCATAATCTGCTCTCAGATCACCAGTATGGTTTCCTTAAGGGTCGCTCTACTGGTGATCTTCTTGCATATCTTACTAACTCTTGGTCATCCAACTTTCGGGACTTCGGTGAGACTTTTTCTGTTGCACTAGACATATCGAAGGCCTTCGATAGAGGCTGGCACAAATCTTTAATTTCTAAACTACCCTCCTTCGGTTTCTATCCCTCCATCTGTGCCTTTGTCTCTAATTTCCGTTCCGGCCGTTCCATAGCTGCGGTTGTGGACGGCCATCGCTCACTTCCTCATCCTATCAACTCCGGTGTTCCTCAGGGTTCTGTCCTATCTCCTATTCTCTTTCTAATTTTCATAAATGATCTTCTCAACTGTACACCCAGTCCCATCCATTCATGTGCAGACGACTCTACCTTACACTACTCAATTAGTTTTCCAGAACACCCCAGCCAGCAGTCCCTCAAAAACAAATGTAATGAAGCCATAAAACACTTATCTTCTGATCTAGCTACTATTTATAATTGGGGTAGAGAAAATCTTGTTGCATTTAATGCTTCCAAGACCCAATCTCTCCATCTTACTACCCGTCTGGAACCCCCGAGGACTATCCCTTACTCTTCAACAATACAAAAATCAATCCGTCATCTTCTCTCAATATTCTCGGAATCTCTTTTTCTTCTGCTCTCTCTTGGAAGGACCATATTACCAGTCTTGCTAAGGCAGCCTCCCAGAAGCTGGGTGTGCTTAACTGCCTCAAGGGGTCCTTTACCCCTGCTCAGTACAGCGGCACAGTGCGTCCTTGTATTGAGTATTGTTCGCATGTGTGGGGTGGATCCTCTCACACATATCATTAACTCCAACCACTCACCAACTCTCTGCAATCTCTCTCTCTTCGCCGCAATGTTGCATCTCTCTCGCTATTCTATCTCTACTACAATAATCAGTGTTCCTTGGAGCTTTCCCAGTGTATACCACCTCCTCTACGTCGGGTACGTAGTACCCGTCTTGCAACACAATCTCACCCCTACTCTGTGCAACTCTCCAACCCAAGAGTGAAACGCTATTCTCAGACTTTCTTCTATTCAACTGCTGAGCTCTAGAACTCTCTCCCAGAATCATGCTTTCCCTCTTCCTATGACTTAAATTGCTTCAAACTCTGTGTGTCCAGGTATTTTAGCTCGAACGTCCCTTGATTTTGGCCTTGTCACTCTTTCAACTCTGGGGGAGGCCCTCGCTGCAGGCAGTTATGCCTTTTGTCTCCCTCATTCACATAGAAAAAAAAACCACACACACACACACACACACGCATATAAAGTGTAGCGCAGCCTGACAGAAAATGGTGCTAAAGAAGATTGTTTTTGCAGGAAAGAATGTGGTCATCAGATTGTGTGTGTGTGTGTGTGTGTGAGTATGTGTGTGTGTGTGTGAGTGTATGTGTGTGTGTGTGTGTGTGTAGGTTGTGACTGCCTGTGCGTGTGTGTGTGTGCCGTGCCTGTGTGTGTGTGTGTGCGTGTGCCTGTGTGTGTGTGTGTGCGTCAGTGTAAACAAAGAAAAGTGTGTAGGAAGCGAGAGATGGTGGCCAAGAAAAACCAGGAAGCGTGGATTGATCTGAAGGTGTGGGGAGAGAGAGGGAAGGAAGGTGGGTTAAAATATGAGTGTGGGTGAACGGATGGATAGAGAGGTGGATGGTGGAACAAAGGAATGGATGAAAGGTGGAAGAGAGAAGGTGGATAAAAGGTAGAGTGGATAAAAGGAAATGTGGGTTAAAATATGAGTGTGGGTGAACGGATGGATAGAGAGGTGGATGGTGGAACAAAGGAATGGATGAAAGGTGGAAGAGAGAAGGTGGATAAAGGAAGGACGAATAGAAGGTAGAGTGGATAAAAGGTAGAGTGGATAAAAGTAAATGTGGATAGAAGGAGTAGAAAAAAAAGGAAAAATTATGAGAAGGAAGATTAGGTAGAAAAAAGAATGATCAGCAAGAAATGTGGAAGCGTGGAGTATGAAGAGGGGGACTTAAGGGAGCCCACCTCGCTTTGTTTTCTCTTTCTCCTCCCTCTCTCTTTGGCTTGCATCCATTCGGCCCCATTCAGCCTACTGTTTTAAGACGTTTACCCCCATCCAGGTGTCAATATTTTCCTGGCGAGCGGTAACGAGCCAGCATATATATATTTTTTTGTTTGACAGCAAGCTAAATTTGTACATTTTTCGATAGGAAAATGTCTCTGGCGAAGCCGGATTTCTCCATACAATGCTGCTCGCTAAGAAATCGACGCCTGGATGGGTATAAACGTCTTAAAACAGTTGGTTGAATGGGGCCGACTGAATACAAGCCAAAGAGAGGGGGAGAGAAAGAGAACAAAAGCTAGGTGGGCTCCCTTAAGAACCGAAGGAACTGTGCGAGTGGAGGGATATGTGGAGTAAAGAAATGCTGAATAAGGGGGCGTGTGACTATGATCTATTCGCTGTAAGTAGGCGATAATTCATGACCTCTAACCTCTGTAACTCAAGAACGATTAGAGTAATCGAGCTAATATTTCTACGATTTGGGAAGAGTCAGTCAAGGAATAGATGTGGAAATGTACAGCCCATTAATTTGCTCTATCCCTTTTGGAGTTACGGAGGATAGAGGTCATGATTTCTCGCCTACCCACAGCGAATACGCTATAGCAACAAATGTGGACCAGGATAAAACTGTCACGTAAAGGTAGTGTCATATGAAGGACAAAGGAGAGTGATAATGAATAAGCACAATAAAGTTCCGAAAGAAAGGAAATAAAAACCCAGTCGGAAATCCGGGGGGAAAAAACGAGAATAAAAACAAAGAGTGATCATCATAAAAACCACAAAACAGATGACAGAGAGAGAGAGAGAGAGAGAGAGAGAGAGAGAGAGAGAGAGAGAGAGAGAGAGAGAGAGATATGGTGATGAGAGGTAAGGTGCAGTGAGAGAGAGAGAGAGATATGGTGATGAGAGGTAAGGTGCAGTGAGAGAGAGAGAGATATGGTGATGAGAGGTAAGGTGCAGTGAGAGAGAGAGAGAGAGATATGGTGATGAGAGTACAAAGGAGTACAAAGGAGTACAAAGGAAATCAAGCAACAACAGGTCTAGTGACCCTTCTAGGCTGCTTGTCCTCCAAAACACTGAGGATCAAGTGTCCAAACAGTGGTTTAGAGTGGGTAAGGGAACATTGGAAAGGGAACTACTGCCCTAGAACTAATGTCCGTGGCAGGATTAGGAAGTTAGTAGGGGACAGATGGGTTAGTAACTGAGGGGGGTATACAATAAAGTTATTCATTTACAAACGCAGTCAGTCGCGGGTTTGATGCAAGATATTTGTCTAAGCGGAGTTTAAATGAATCAACGGTGCTGCAGTCTATAACGTCTCGGGGAAGCCCATTCCACAAGTTGACAACTCGATTGAAGAAGAAATTCTTAGATTCGTGTGAGTTAAAAGATTTACCAATAATTTTGCAACCGTTTCCCCGCGTGTAATTAGATTGGTCGATAGTGAAGTACTTACTACAGTTCATATTGTCGATGCCTTTGATGATTTTGAACACTTGAATTAAGTCGCCTCTTAATCTGCGCTGGGTTAAAGGAAATAGATTTAATTCTCTAAGACGCTCTTCGTATGGTTTGTTCTTTAGGCTAGGTATCATTTTGGTAACTCTACGTTGAACTCGTTCTAGCTTGTTTATATCTTTTTGGTAATAAGGGCACCAGGATTGAACGCAGTATTCCAGAAGAGGGCGGACTAAGGAATTGTAAAGGGTTAGGATAACATCTTTGGATTTATGCTCAAATGACCTGCCTATAAAGCCAATTATTTTGTTTGCCTTCTTAACAACTTCTGAACATTGTTGACTCGGTTTTAGGTTACTCGATATTGTTACTCCCAGATCGGTTTCTTTGTTTACATTCTTAAGCTGAGTGCCATTCATCGAATAGTTTGCTTTCTCATTTAGGTATCCGATATGTAGTACTTTACATTTATCCGCATTGAAACTCATTTGCCAAATTTGGGCCCAACATGACAATTTATCTAGATTGTGTTGCATATTGTCAACTTGTTCTTTTGAGAGTACGCTATTTGCAATTTTTGTATCGTCAGCAAATTTCGAGACTGTACAGGTGAGACCCTCATCTATGTCGTTGATGTAAATTAGAAAGAAAATTGGTCCTAGTACCGATCCCTGGGGTACCCCACTACTTACATTGGTCCATTTAGATGCCTTACCGTTTATGACTACCCTTTGCTTTCTGTCGCTGAGCCAATTTTCTATCCATTTCAACACACCGTCTTGTATTCCATGCGCTTTTAGTTTTAGCAGTAATCGTTTGTGGGGAACTTTGTCAAAGGCCTTTTGAAAATCAAGGTATATAATATCTACAGCTTTACTCTCATCGTAGAGGTTGAAGATATCGTGGAAGAAGTCTAAGAGGTTTGTTAAACAGGAACGTTTTTTACGAAAGCCGTGTTGAGTATCTTTAAGTAAGTTATTTGCCTCTAAGTGATTTACGAGTCTGTCTCTTATGACCGTTTCTAGCATTTTACATACAATTGAGGTTAAGCTAATTGGACGATAGTTACTGGGTAGGGATTTGCTGCCTTTTTTGAATATCGGTGT
This sequence comes from Lithodes maja, assembly GCA_037953745.1. Classification (NCBI taxonomy): domain Eukaryota; kingdom Metazoa; phylum Arthropoda; class Malacostraca; order Decapoda; family Lithodidae; genus Lithodes; species Lithodes maja. The sequence goes on along the minus strand of JBAKBP010007733.1, from coordinate 4,814 downwards.
TACGTTGGCTAGCTTCCACTGATCAGGCATAGTCCCAGACTGCAAGGATTCATTGAATAGCAATGTCAGTGGTTTGGAGAGCTCATCCTTAGCTTCCTTTAGAACTCTAGGTGAGATTGTATCAGGTCCAGGCGTTTTATTTACCTTGAGTTTATCTAAACAATTCAATACTTCTCTCTCTGTAACGGTGATATTGCTTAGAACATCTGAATTATCAATCTGAATCGGCGATGGTGTAGGGATATCACTGAGGTCTTCGGTTGTAAAAACTGATGCAAAGAAGGTATTGAGGGCATTACTCATTTGTACTTCGTCTTTGGTGTATTCTCCATTTTCATCGACTAACGGTCCAACAGTTGAAGTAACTACTTTTTTCTTTCTGATATAACTATAGAATTCTTTCGGGTTTGTTTTACTTTGATTCGCAACATGTAACTCCAGGGTCTTTTTACTTTAGAGGTAAGGTGCAGTGAGAGAGAGAGAGAGATATATGGTGATGAGAGGTAAGGTGCAGTGAGAGAGAGAGAGAGAGATATATGGTGATGAGAGGTAAGGTGCAGTGAGAGAGAGAGAGAGAGAGATGGTGATGAGAGGTAAGGTGCAGTGAGAGAGAGAGATATGGTGATGAGAGGTTAGGTGCAGTGAGAGAGAGAGAGAGAGATATATGGTGATGAGAGGTAAGGTGCAGTGAGAGAGAAAGAGAGAGGGAGAGAGAGATATGGTGATGAGAAGTAAGGTGCAGTAAGAGAGCGAGTGAGAGAGAGATATGGTGATGAGAGTTAAGGTGCAGTGGGAGAGAGAGAGAGAGGGAGAGAGAGATATGGTACAAAGGAGTACAAAGGAGTACAAAGGAAATCAAGCAACAACAGATCTAGTGACCCTTCTAGGCTGCTTGTCCTCCAAAACACTGAGGATCAAGTGTCCAAACAGTGGTTTAGAGTGGGTAAGGGAACGTTGGAAAGGGAACTACTGCCCTGCCACTAACGTGGCAGGACTAGGAAGTTAGTAGGGGACATATGGGTTAGTAACTATGGTGATGAGAGGTAAGGTGCAGTGGGAGAGAGAGCGAGAGGGAGAGAGAGATATGGTGATGAGAGGTAAGGTGCAGTGAGAGAGAGAGAGAGAGAGAGAGAGATATGGTGATGAGAGGTAAGGTGCAGTGGGAGAGAGAGCGAGAGGGAGAGAGAGATATGGTGATGAGAGGTAAGGTGCAGTGGGAGAGAGAGAGAGAGGGAGAGAGAGATATGGTGATGAGAGGTAAGGTGCAGTGGGAGAGAGAGCGAGAGGGAGAGAGAGATATGGTGATGAGAGGTAAGGTGCAGTGAGAGAGAGAGAGAGATATGGTGATGAGAGGTAAGGTGCAGTGGGAGAGAGAGAGAGAGGGAGAGAGATATTGATGAGAGGTAAGGTGCAGTGAGAGAGAGAGAGAGAGAGAGAGATAAAGATTACATATAGACAGACAGACAGATAGATATATACACAGATAAATACATAGATAACACAAATATAAAACATAACGTGCCTCCCACACAAACATAAAAGAATATTAAATGCCAGCGTAAATTTGCGAAATGTGGAGAAAAAGAAAATGAAATGTTGACAGAATGTATGAGGGCGAGTATATTAATGTTGACAGAATGTATGAGGGCGAGTATATTAATGTTGACAGAATGTATGAGGACGAGTATATTAATGTTGACAGAATGTATGAGGACGAGTATATTAATGTTGACAGAATGTATGAGGCCGAGTATATTAATGTTGACAGAATGTATGAGGGCGAGTATATTAATGTTGACAGAATGTATGAGGGCGAGTATATTAATGTTGACAGAATGTATGAGGGCGAGTATATTAATGTTGACAGAATGTATGAGGGCGAGTATATTAATGTTGACAGAATGTATGAGGGCGAGTATATTAATGTTGACAGAATGTATGAGGGCGAGTATATTAATGTTGACAGAATGTATGAGGGCGAGTATATTAATGTTGACAGAATGTATGAGGGCGAGTATATTAATGTTGACAGAATGTATGAGGACGAGTATATTAATGTTGACAGAATGTATGAGGACGAGTATATTAATGTTGACAGAATGTATGAGGCCGAGTATATTAATGTTGACAGAATGTATGAGGGCGAGTATATTAATGTTGACAGAATGTATGAGGGCGAGTATATTAATGTTGACAGAATGTATGAGGGCGAGTATATTAATGTTGACAGAATGTATGAGGGCGAGTATATTAATGTTGACAGAATGTATGAGGGCGAGTATATTAATGTTGACAGAATGTATGAGGGCGAGTATATTAATGTTGACAGAATGTATGAGGGCGAGTATATTAATGTTGACAGAATGTATGAGGGCGAGTATATTAATGTTGACAGAATGTATGAGGGCGAGTATATTAATGTTGACAGAATGTATGAGGGCGAGTATATTAATGTTGACAGAATGTATGAGGCCGAGTATATTAAAGGGAAATGGGTCGTTTTTCTGGACCCCCTTCTCCCTCGTGTTAAGCCCCATTAGTTTTGAAATGTTATGACATCCAACCCATTAGTTTGGCGATTTTATGACCTTTCGCCCCATTTCTGTGTCAATATTAAGACCTTTCGTGCTTTTTAGGTGTCTATTTTTTCCCTGGCGAACGATAGTGAGCCTGTAATTTTGGAAGAGTCGGCCTTTGGCCGGGACACTACCGAAAAATGTACAAATTAATCTAGAAAGGGGATCTAATGTATGTTTTTTAAAGTTTGATGGAGGTCTAGGGAGGAAACTAAACAAAACTATTAATATATATATATATATATATATATATATATATATATAAAGGAGGAAATTAATGCGACCCATCCCCCCCCCCCCACTGAGCCCCAGCGACGCACTGTTTGCGTCAGCAATGTATGTAACGCTAAACCCCAGCGACGCATACGTCTGCGTCAGTGTTAATTACTCCGGTCCTATGGCACCTAGAGGGCTCAGATTTGTATGGGAACTGCGGAAGTATCCCACGCAACATTATTATTATGACGATGGTTGAAAACTCTCAAACTCCAACCGCGTGCGCGTGCGCGTGCAAAAACATGGTTTTTGGGTGTTTTTGCCTTCAATTTTTTACTCTTGTAAAATCCGTTTTCGGGGGCTCCGTAGGACCAATTTTTGACCTTTTTGATCGTTTTTTTGTGGGTTTTTCCTTCATTCCTAACCCATTCGCTATTGTTTCTGGAATTTTGTTTTTTTCAAAACCTGCCGGTCCCTGGGTGTACATATATTTATATTTACCTGGGGCTCAGTGGGTTAATTAATTAAAGCGAGTACGTATAGCCTAGGTGTGAATTAGTGATAGAGTGAGCGACTAAATATATGTGGGCGAAAAGAAAGACACGCCAGACAGCAACACATCTAGTGGAGACAACCTTATCAAAATCCTAGTTTTGGTCGGCAACCCGGTTAGGGGAGTAAACCATATACATATCCTCACTGATCACATATTAATAATAAATAATAATAATGTTTAGGTTACTTATATAGCGCCATTTCTTTCAATAGCGCTCGACCAAAGTTTATTACCAGACACCATTACCCATTTCCTTGCTCAAGAGAAATGGTATCGGCTACCAATGTATGCGAAAAACCTTCATGCCTGAGTGTGGGATTGAACTCGGGTCACCCGGGGTAGGAGCTAGGCCGAGACGTTCTCCACTACACTACGAGCCAGGTGAAGCAGGTTGGTGGATGGACTAACCACCCACCACTGTCGAAAAATAGTGTTACAACAATACATAGAGGGCCTTGGAGTCAGACAGACCCTACGTTCAGTGGTCAATCTTGTAAGTCCTTGAATTAACTGATACGGTTTTTTCCTTCTCACGGGGGACAGGTCCGCTTGGGGGCGTTTTGTGCATGGCCACAGAGAGAAAATAGGAGTGAGAAATGTGTGTAAGAGAGAGAGAGAGAGAGGGGGGTATGTTTTTTCCTCCCTAGACCTCCATTAAGCTTAACAATATATAACCTTCAAGATCCCCGTTATAGATAAATTTGTACATTTTTTCGGCAGAAAAATATCCTGGCCAAGGGCCGGCCCCTCCTAAATTGCACGATTTCGCTCGCCAGTTCGACACCTAAATGGCACGAAAAGTCTTAACATTGACAATAAATGGGACGAAAGTTCTTAAAATCACTAAACTAATGAGGCGAAGGTCTCAATTCGAACTATTTCAATTAACCCTTTTTACTATCACAGATCCTTCTTAAACACCCCAAAATCGCCTAAACATAGCCATAATAAAATAAAAGAGACGTCGCCGGTACAGTTTTGGGTACAAAGCGTCTTGGGCAAGAAAAGTTTTGATGAAAAATTGGGTAAGGGAAAATATGTGTTGGATAAAATAACTTGCTAGGGTCATACCGATACCATACCATTCCATATACTTTCATACCTATACCATATCATATTTTATCATACCTATACCATTATCATACCATATCATACCATTCCATATTTTATCATACCTATACCATTATAATACCATATCATACCATTATCATACCATATCATACCATATCATATTTTATCATACCTATACCATTATCATACCATATCATACCATTCCATATTTTATCATACCTATACCATTATAATACCATATCATACCATTATCATACCATATCATACCATATCATATTTTATCATACCTATACCATTATCATACCATATCATACCATTCCATATTTTATCATACCTATACCATTATAATACCATATCATACCATTATCATACCATATCATACCATATCATATTTT
>JBAKBP010007732.1:0-97210 GCA_037953745.1 Lithodes maja | reverse complement strand
CAGCAACTGCCCGGGGTAGGTTGTCAGCAGCTGAGGCACACGCGGTAAAGAAGCGTACGGAAGGCTCGACACCTGTCCGGGACACTTTCTGTAGCCATCGGGGACACGGGTTTGTGAGCTGGGGGAGTGAACTACGGAGGGTTGACTTGCTGAGGGATACGGGGGCTTCGCAAACTTTGTTGAGGAACTTCACAGGGAAACCGATAAATGCGGCCAGAGTTGTTGTGGTGCAGGGTATAAATGCTACGAGGTCATACCCACTTGTGAGGTTGGAGTTGAGAGTGGGAGAGGTGTGCAGGGAGCTGGATGTAGGGATCGTTGAGTGTTTGCCAGTTGAGGGCGTCGACCTTCTTCTCGGCAACGACTTTGCGGTGCCCACTTCCGGGACTCCACCCTTAGTCGTTGCCGAGAGGGCGGCCGACGTGGATGGTGAGAATCGGGAATGGGTTGGGAGGTGCCAACAGGATGAGATGGCCTGTGTGGTAATCCGATCTCGCTCTGCGGCTCCTGCACAGCCTAGCACTCAACCTCGGGGACAGTGGAGGAAGGATCAGGAGAAGGTTGCTAAGGGCAGGAAAAGGGACATTGATTCTGCTGCACTTCTCGGTGATTCGGTACTTGGACCTATAATAAACACGGGAGTTGACTCTGGCCCAGATATGGTGCGTAACAAGGCAGAGTTGGGTAAGACTTCGCGTGAGGCAAGAGCTGTAGCGAGAGCCACTAAGGCAGTAGAGCCTACTAGCCGGGGTAATGTCTTATTACAAAACCATCTTGATGCATTGACGCCCAGGGACATTAGTGAGCAGCAGCTGCAAGACGCTAGCCTAGCTCGTTATAGCAATGGTGCCATAGAGTTGGAGGAAGATGGGGATGAGAGCCGGGAGAGACTTATAGGTTGCATGGCAGCGGCAGGTAATAACTTGGTTAATGCACAGGCGGTCATGAAGCACCAGTATGACGCCAAGGTGAAGCTTCGGGAGTTTTCGGTGGGTCAGGAGGTAATGTTGCTTTTACCTTTGCCTGGACACCCCCTTTCTGCCAAGTTTATTGGGCCGTATGTGGTGGCTAAGAAACTGTCCGACCTTGATTATCTCGTTGCAACACCTGACCGTAGAAAAAAACATCAGTTATGTCATGTTAACCTCATGAAAGAGTATGTGAGACGCCCCTCAGAGCCTCTCACTGTCCCTGTGCTGGCCTGCAGCGGCCAGGCTGGAGAAGGAGGTGGGGACAGTCATGCTGCTGAGGAGGATAGCTGGGACTGTGTCATTTCCGCGGAACAGTGGGCGGGGAATACTGAACAAGAGGCTAGGCAAGCTGTAAGTCACCTGCCTGAGCACCAGGGTGCTGCTGTCCTAGGCCTGTTCAGGTCATACCCCTCTGTTTTCGCCGAACACCCAGGTCTCACTACTCAGGTAACGCACGACGTGGACGTCGGTGATAATGTGCCCTTCAAGTCAGTGCCCTACCGTGTGCCCCCGGTAAAGTTGCCAGCTTTACGGGAGGAGTTAAAGTACATGGTTGAGAGAGGGATGATCACTGAAGGTTATGTGAAGTGGACATCACCCGTCACGTTGCAGCCAAAACCTGACGGCAAGGTGCGGTTCTGCATAGATTTTCGTAGGCTAAATGGCTTGACCACTACCAACCCTTACCCTTTGCCTCGAGTTGACGACAGCGTGGACAAGATAGGGAATGCAAAGTACCTTACTAAAATTGATCTTGTAAAAGGCTACTGGCAAGTACCCCTGTCGGACCGAGCTAAGCAAGTTTGTGGTTTTGTGGTAGATGGCAAGACCTACCAATGTAACGTAATGCCTTATGGGCTTAAGAACGCACCTGCCACGTTTCAGAACCTGATGAATGATATTTGTGACGAAATCCCTAACGGCACGGTCTACCTTGATGACGTGATAGTGTATGATGACAATTTTGAAAATCACCTAAGGCACTTAGAGACCCTGTTTGGGAAGTTGCACGATGCTGGGCTGGTGGTGAACCTGAGGAAGTGCGAGTTTGTAAAGGCTACTGTGCAGTATCTTGGCTTCGTGGTCGGGTTAGGCCGGGTGTGCCCCCCCCTGAGCAAGATACAGGCTATCAATATGTTTCCCAGGCCCACCACTAAGCGCCAGGTCATGCGGTTCCTAGGTATGATAGGCTATTATAGGCGCTTCATCCGGGGATACTCTACTGTCTTAGCACCGTTAACTGATCTACTGTCGAAGTCAGTGAAGTTCTGTTGGGCTGCGGAGTGTCAGAGGGCTTTCGACCTAGTCAAGCACCTGCTGTGTACACATCCGATTTTGAGAGCCCCAGACTTCTCCAGGAGTTTTCAGCTGGCGACTGATGCCAGCGGTGTGGGTGCCGGGGCAGTGTTACTGCAGACTGATTCCGAGGGCTTGGAACACCCAGTGAGCTTCTTTTCTCGCAAGTTTAATTCGGCACAAAGGAATTACTCGACTATAGAGAAGGAGCTTCTTGCTATCGTTTTGTCGCTCAAACATTTCGAAGTTTATGTTCCAGCCTACGGCCCGGTAGTGACGATTTATACGGACCATCATCCCTTGAAATTCCTAAATCAGTTTCACAATCGGAATATGCGGTTGACCAGGTGGTCCCTAATGCTCCAAGAGTATAATCTCAACATTCAGCATATTGCCGGGAGTGAGAACGTGATAGCAGATTGTCTATCAAGGGTTGATGATCCAGGATAGTCGTGCACGGTGTGTGGGTTGAGCAGGAGTAAAATTAGGCTATCATAACGCCGTCCAAAAAGATTATAAAACAATAAAATAAACGAGAATTTTTTTTTTTAGTTTTGTAAGTCTTTATTGTTGTAGCATGATGCATGCGATATTGTGTTTTATGTATAATTCACACTTCAGTTGTTGTGCACCTTTTGCAATTAGTGGCAGCTAAGGGTAGCAGGTCGGTTGGTTGCCTGTCAGATTTTGATAATGCTTCTAAGGTCGATTATCTAAAGTCTTGGGGGGGCTGTGACGCACCCAGTGCGTGGCAACGTAACCTGATTGTACTCCTTGGTACTCCACTGTACCGCCACGGTACCGCGCTGTACCGTGCTGGCTGCTTATATTGAGTGTGACAACGTATAACTATGTTCTTTGTATCTCTGCAAAGGTCTCGTCATGTGCTAACCAGTGGTGGGTTTTGTTTTAAGCCATGTCGAGACCTTCCATTTAATATGTAGTATCAATAGAGAAGTTGATAGATAAGACAATAGGAATTCAGAGAGAGAGAGTGAGTTAGTCTTCAGAGCGAGAGGGTAGCAGCGCGCCGCGCTGCCGGGGGGGTGGTTGCCAGACGTATGGACTGGTTGGCAGCCTTGCGCTTATAGCTAGGCGCGACAGGGTTGGTAGTCCATTGCCGCCTGCCTATGCTGCCTGGGCTGCCCATGTTGTCGTACTGCACATTGCCTGGAGGCTCACTGTGTGCTCTATGACCAGGTTGCCTAGAACCTTTGAGATTCTAACATCCCTTGCCCTCTCTCCCAACTTCTCACGGTTGCACTCTTTCTCTCTGACGACATTACTCTCATTTCATTCTTCTCTCTATTTAAATGCATAACCTTCCCTTGAGGTCCTAAAGGAGTTTCAGCACTCACCTCTCGTATTACTCTTAGGACAAGCATATATTTACATGTATTAGATTTAAGGGGTTAATGTGAACAGCGATCTTCTTGATGAGGATAGTTGGTGAACGTTCTACATGTTCACGAGTTATATGCCCAGCTCATCATCCAATTTGTGACTAGACTAGTGCCATGTGTAAGAGCCCGACCATGCCCAGGAGTTGTCTGTAGAGGGGCGAGGACTTAGCCTTGATTTGCCTACCGAGCCAGGAGCGAGTGCAGTACCAGAGACTACAGCTCGCTCGTAGTGCCGGTATAGTAGAGTAACGTAATTTATCTGTCCTTGTGTTCTCTACAGTCTTTTCCTGGGTTCTCGCTTTCGGTGCTGGGACTCGTTGTTCCTGTGACTTGGCCTGCTAGCTAGAACACATGGGGATGATGAGTGGGTTATATCTTTATTTTACTATGCATTGCAGCTCTCTTTAAGTTTATGTATGTAACACTTTACAATACACATTACTCACACACAAGACAACACTATTAATACTTTCATGTATCAATTAACTGCACTGTCGTTTTGCTGCTGTGTCCGGAGTTCCGTTGCGTAGGGCGCATACGGACTCAGAGGGGAGACAGAGTGAGAGAAGCGAAGTAGCCTATGCGGTAGTAGGCTACCGGCGCAGTACTGTTGCCTGCAACCTTTTAGTTATTCCAAGTATAGATTCATTCTTATAATAAGTGACTACTGTTTATGTTCCTTCCATGTGTATTATTAGGTATCTACTGGATCATGAACATCTTGTATGCTACATGCTAGTGCATGTTAGTAGGGGACAGTTATTCTAGTGCACGCGCTTTCAAGTAGGCGTGTACATTTGTCATTTAGCATTTCACTGTCATACCTTTAGCCTGCTTCTATTCTACATTATTAGAGGCTTAATATTAACTTAGTTTCTTGAGTATTGCATTTCTTTAGTAATAACGTAACCTATAAATGTCTGAGGGAGTTTAGCCTCATAGCCTACCCCTGTTGTACACTTTCGCCGAGTTAAGGTACCTCGTTACCATAGACGATAACTCTGTAGGGCGTTGGTGCTTTTGTTGTCTGGAGCATATAGTATTTGGGACTGGAATCGAGCGTGTCGTTGTCACATAAGCCATTTCTGTCCTACGATCAAGAATCCCGAATATGTATTGCCGATCCAGCCGTAACATACCCTCTCCCACACTTCTTCATCCATAGTCACATCTTTACTCAACACACTGCCCAGATACTTAAGAAAGAGCTGACAATCTCCATAGCCTGACCGTTCAACTTCACCTCACACTCTGTGACTTCACCCCTTTCAAAGACCATAACCTTGCTCTACCCCACATTTACCTTCAAATTCCGTTTTTCGCACACTGTTCCAAACTCATTTACCAGACCCTGCAACTCCCATTCATTATCGCTCATCAGAACTGTATCATCTGCAAACAGCAGTATAGGCAGCTTCCACTCATTTCCCTCCCTTTTTAGCGATACACCAACATCCACTGCTCTTCCTAGTATTTCTTTCTTGACTCCATCCATATATACAGTAAACAACCACGGGGACATCACACACCCCTGTTTCAACCCAACACTCAGGTCAAAGAACTCGATCTGCTCATTCTCCACACGTACTGCCGCCTTTGCACCCTCATATATGCTCTTCACTGCTGACAGCAACTTGCCATCTACTCCGTATATTCGAAGTACTTTCCACATGCCTTCTCTATCCACTCTGTCATAGGCCTTCTCCAAGTCCAAAGAGGCAACGTACACCTTTGGTTTCTTCTCCAGATATTTCTCCACAACACAATTCAGGGTAAAAATCTGATCTACACATCCTCTTCCCTTTCTAAAACCTCCCTGCTCGTCGCCTATCCATTTCTCCGTTCTCACTCTTACTCTCTCAATCACTACCCTACTGTACACCTTCCCTACTATGTTTAAAAGACATACTCCTCAGTGGTTACCACACACCCCTCTTTCCCCTTTGCCCTTATATAGTGGGATTATTATGTCAGATTTCCAGTCATCGGGTGCATTCCTCTTCTCCCATGCTAGTTTGCACATTTTCCATACCCATTCGATCACTATCTCACCACCATTTCCCCACGCACTCTATCTATTCCTGGTGCTTTCCCCAACTTCACTCTTTTCATGGCTTCCCACACTTCTGACCTCCTGATCCCCACCTCCTCCTCCCCTACTTCTCCTCTTCTCTCTCCCATACCCCATCCAACTATGTTTGCTGGCTCTTCATTCCTTACATTAGCAACTCGTTGAAGTACTCCCTCCATCTTTCGACTCTCTCTTGCTTCTCGGCTAGCATTCTCCCATTTTTATCTTTCACACTCTTATTGTTTCCCTTGTTACCTTCCCTAACTTTCTTGACTTCTTTCCAGAACAGTTTCTTACACTCCCTTCATTTAACACTCAGATTCCTTCCAAATTCTTCATCTACTCTACTCTTACTTTCCTTCACTACTCTCTCCACCACTCTCTGTCTCTTCACGTACCTCGCTCGTTTCTGCCTCTCCAAACCTTCATTCCCTCTAGTACCCAACCACTCTCTATACGCTTTCTTCTTATCTTCCACAGCTATGTTTACCTCATCTGTCCACCATGCTGTACCTTTCACTCCCCTCCCTCTGCTCCTCACTCCACACACCTCCTCACATGCTGCACAGACCTCTTCCTTAAACACCTTGCTTATCTCATCCACTTCCTTCATACCTTCCAGGTCGAACCCACCTATTCGTCTTTCTACTGCTCTCCTGTAGTCTTCCCTGATTTCCTCCTCCTGTAGCCTCTCCATCCTCCTCACCATTCCACCTTCCTCTCGCCTCCCTCCAGCTCTCCTCACCCACTTCTTTTGTATCCTAACCTTAGCTACTACTACATAACGATCAGACAGACCCCCTCCAATATCCCTATACACCCTAGCATCCATCACAGATGTCTTCATTCTCTCATCCACACATATATAATCAATCAGTGACTTTCGTTCCACCACTGTCTTATCCTTCATCGTCCACACCACTGTCCATGTGTACCTGTGTATCATTCTGTGTCGGAAGAAGGTGTTGGCTATCCACAACCTCCTCCTCACACATACGTCCACAAGTGCACTACCATTCCCATTCACCTCTGAAGGTATCCCCCACCCTCCCACCACTCCATCACTTTTCCTATCACCCACCTTACCATTCATATCCCCAATCAGAAATATTCTTTCGTTCTTGTCAAACTTATCCAGGCACGCCTCCACATTCACCCAGAACTCCTCTTTCTCTCTTACAAGTTTATCCTCTGTTAGAGAATACACACACACAAAGATCTACGTTTGTATTCCTACTTTCATTCTCACCCACACAATCCTTGAACCCACAGACCCATATTCTCTTACACACTCCTTCCATTTGTTACTTACAAACAAACACGCACCTTCTCTCGCTGCTCCCTCACTCACTCCAGAACACACACCCATTCCACACTCCCACTCTCTCACATCTGTACCCTTCCATTTGGTCTCCGTCATTCCACATACATCCAGCCTGGCATTCACTAACACTTCCAATACCTCTATCTCTTTTGAGCCATCATTCATGCCTTCCATGTCCCTATTCTCAGAATGTCCGTAGGTTTGTCTATAGTGTTACGAACTGGCACTCGGGTACACAAGGGCTCTCAATCAGGACTCGAATACGGCTCGCTGCCACAACGGAAACACACGATCCCAACCCCTGAGTACTGCCAGCCGAACAAAAAACACCAATACCCTCCAGAGTTCAATCTGCTATAACGGGGTATACAAGAACTCGGTACTAGTGTTCAACAACAGACTAATAAAGAGACGGGAATTATCTAGTCTGGTCAACAATCAAACAATGAAGTAAGAAACAACAACACCAAAGAATAGTGTTGGCCGAAGCCGAAGTAATCCACCCTTGACTATGAACTTAAGAAGTCCTCCACCCTCTACTTCGGATCGGCACTATTACGTTACGTTAATTAATAGTCCTTAAGCATCGAGCAAGGAATCTTCTGAAAAAAGTTAGATGCTTCTCGGATGCTCGTAAGAAGTACGTATCGGATTTTGAACAGTAATTCAATAAGCAAACACACTGGCAATTAAATACTATTAAAGGTTTAAATTGGCATAAGAATAATTAAAAGAATATGCAATAGTAAATGGCAAACATTAAAAAGAAGTACTCCGCAAATGCAACGGCAATAGCCTACTCGGATTGTGCTCATGGGCCACTAATCACTAAAGTAGCCAAGCTTGCAACACATGAAATCAATAGTGCATAAACAATATCATACATAAGGAAAGCTTCAATACTATTCTGTATCTACTAATCGAGTAAAGTCTAGCTGGGGTACTGTGGGCAAAAAGGTAGCAGTGACTGAGCAAAAACGGCTCGTAGCCTAGCGAAGTCCTCACAACTGTTTAAAGTATTACGTTAAAACTAACCAGTGCACTTTGAGAAATCCAGATCCCTTGTATCTGGTTTTCTCCCGGCTCCTTGACAAAGTAAAAACAAACTGTTAATAAAATACAGGGTGGTTAGGCTCTTGCCCTCACGCACTGTAAATTATTAACTCAACACAGTCAGCCGCGAAGACAACCTAGGCTTCGCTGAACCGAAACCAGTATGCAGGTTTATCGCTTAACCACTGAATCAAACAACAACTCGTAACACAGAAAAGCCTTACCCCAGTCTAGCATTACCTAGACCAGCAGAAAACAGGAATAATAATAATAACACACAGGGAAATGCATATACAAGTGCAACAAACATAAATCAATCCTATTCTAAGTTAACCCTTCCAAAATAGGCTATCTAATAGGCAAGTATCTCGTGAGAACTCAAGCGATAATACGTTGGCTGACTAGCTCTGCACCAACGGGACCATGGAAGTTAAACAGGCAGGGAAAAGAGGAGATAAGAATGTAAGGTAGTAGAGAAAGTTCCCATCAGTCAGAAGAATATATATAGTTAGTAAGGGAAATGAGAAGTCGCTCTGCCTAATGAGTTCTGATGAAAAAATGGCTAGACTTCCCTTTTTATACCCGGCCCTCTAGTGAGCCCAACGTGAACTACTAAGGACCGCCCACTGACAACCATTACGTAATTTCTCTCTCTCCTCTGGGATAGACAAAGGCTCCCCTAGCACTGAGGGGGGGGGGGGGGGGAGTGCTAGTGAGTTAGGCCCACCTCCCACCTGGCGCACCCACTGACCCCCAACTGTGGCTGTTTCTCTTCCCATCATTACAAATAAGTTTTACACATCCTCGTGCAGCAGCACCCAACATACATCGTGCACATAACATTAACATTCTCCAATTGAACATAGATGGCATTAACACAAAGAAACACGAACTCTCACACTTCATCAAACAACACAACATACACATTGCCATCTTACAAGAAACAAAACTCCGCACATCACAAAAAACACCCACATTTCATAATTTCACCACCATCAGACAAGACCGGGCTGTCGGCGGGGGCGGTGGACTCATCACCCTGGTACACAATGAAATATCATACATAGTAACCAGTGTACAAACCAAATCCCTCCTCCCCCCAAATGATAACACAACAGAAATACAATCGATTAAAATACGCACTGGCAACAAATCCAACATAACCATCATAAACACATACATCCCTCCCCAAACATCCCCTACAGTACCAAATATATACAGACCACACTTACAACACATCACAAACACCCCACACATCATCCTGGGTGGTGACTTCAACGCCAAGACGTCGGCCTGGTTTGTCGACAACCCTGACACAGACAGAGGGCTGGTACTACAAAACCAAACAGATAACCTCATCATCCTTAACGACATCCATCAACATACCCATATTCCTCACCAAGCCCTCTATAACCCATCATCTCCAGACATCACCTTTTGCTCCCCAGAACTCGCCCCCACAACATCCTGGAGGGTGGTCAGAACCTTAGGCTCTGACCACCTCCCGATCATTATCACCACCAAAACCAGACTCACCCCAGCTAGCCACAAACACACATACACCAATTATAAAAGAGCTAACTGGGAAGCATTTACAAATGAGACAGAACAACACTTCACAACTCTAAACAGTACACCCATCACTAACATCAACAATGCTGTACACATACTCAATAAAACTATCCAAAACGCTGACAAGAAACACATTCCAAGAGGTAACAGAAAAAGACACAACCCCAACTTCACACCAGAAATTCAAAACCTCATCAGACAACGCGACACACTGAAACACTCCCCAGCACCCCACACACAAGACATCACACAACAAATTCAAGCACTCAACACCCAAACTAACAACAAAATACAAGAACAACAAAAACTAAATTGGAATAACTTCCTACAAACACTTGATCACAAAACAAACCCCAAAAAACTCTACAAAACACTAAACAGCATCACACTTTCCAACAGCAACACAACACAATCACATGCTGCAATCACAACAACAGACTCTACTCCTTCATGTAAACAACAAGCAAACACTCTCATCAATCACTTCTCACATGTCAGCCACCTAAAACCTCACAAAGACGACCGACGTGTCATCCGACGTAAGAGACAATTCCCCACAGACCCTGACTATACACCCTTCACCAGACAAAGCATATCATCAACAATCTCAAGCACTCACCCGCCTGTGGCCTAGACAACATAAGCAACATACACCTCAGACACCTGGGACCACAAGGCATACAAACACTCACTAACATATCAAACTACAGCTATTCACACAACACAATACCAGACATTTGGAAGCATGGTATCATCATCACATTCCCCAAACCCAACAAAGACCCCACGCTACCCTCCTCGCACCGCCCCATCACACTCCTTTGCTCCCTCTCCAAAGTCATGGAACGCCTAGTATTACAACTAATTACACCCGACCTACCCCTAGCTCCAACACAACATGGCTTTAGACCACTGCACTCGACAAACACTCTTCTCGCAGACCTTACACAAAGAGCTTTTGACGGCATCAACTCAGCTAGACCACCACACAGATCACTATTAGCCACACTCGACATTAGTAAAGCCTTCGATGCCATCCCCCGCCACAACCTAACAAACAAAATCTACAACACAAACATGCACAACAACACAAAAAGGTGGCTGGCCAACTTCCTAGCAGGCAGATGTGCACACGTATCTTTTGCCGGTCAGTCATCAAAAATCAGAAACTTTCCAAACGGAGTCCCACAAGGATCCGTCCTATCGCCCGCACTCTTCAATCTGTACATGCACGATATAACTACACCCAATACTCTCCAAATAAACTTAGCCTCCTATGCAGATGACATAACACTCACATGCACACACCATGACCCAAGAAGAGCAACAGATCTCCTTCAACCCTATCTCAACACACTACATGGCTGGTGCACTACAAACAGACTTAATCTAGCCCCAGCCAAATCCACCGCAACCCTGCTCACAAGCTGGACAGGTGAACACGAATACATCCCTCAACTCACCATAAACAACACACCCCTAACACATACACACACACCCAAAATCCTAGGAGTAACATATGATACTCATATGACATTCAAACAGCACACCACAAACGTTAAAAAGAAACTGACACCCAGACTTAACGCCCTCAGGTCACTTTCTCACACAAAATTTGGACACAACAAAGAAACTACCACCACAGTATATAAACAATACATAAGATCAGTAATGGAATACGCAAGCCCAGCCTGGGCTTCTAACCTAGCTGAAACACATCATAAGACCTTACAGACGATTCAAAACAAAGCCCTGAAGATCATTACAGGCTGCACAGCTACTGCACCCACAGATCATCTACATCAAGAAACCAAAATCCTCAAAGTCAAAGACCATCTGGACATGAGAGGCACTCAATTCCTGGCAGCAGCCTCCACGAACCAAGACCACCCACTAAACTACATGGCAACACACCCACAGACACCAAGAAATATCAAAACAACACCCAGCACACGGTATCACACACAATTATTGTCCTCTCTCCCTCCCTGCCCACCCCGAACCAACTTCCAGAAGCACATCCATACTCATATCTCTCGCCAATCCATCCACTCACTCACAGACAACACGCAGCTACATGCACGACCTCCCGAAATCCATCCTTCCGAATCCTCCCTCCCTCGCGAGGACAGAGTCCACCTGGCCAGGCTGAGATGCGGACACCATCCAGCTCTCCTGAGCTATCAGAAGAGACTGGATGACTCCGTTGTCGACGCCTGCCCGGGATGTAACACAGCACCCCATACCATTAAACACATCATAGAAGACTGCATTTCACACAACCACTTACGCCAACAACATAACCTTCACTCAATGAGAGCTCTGTGGGAAAGCCCGATCGTGGCCATGGCCTTCCTCAGGGACTCGGGGCTGTTCGGCCAGGCAGCTTAGGGAACAACAACAACAACAACAACTAATGATATAAAATAGAACTCGTTGACTCAGATGAAAACAAAATACATATTCATAATACTTATAGTACAACGGCTCACACAAACTAAGTTAGGAAACTCTACATAGACTACAGCCAAAGTTCCTGCCCTGACGATCCTAGCGAGAGTGGGGCATGACTAGGCGTTCTGTACAGCATGCTCACACTGGACATGCGTCACACCTCCCCCAAGATTTTACTTGCTCAACCCTGAGCTAAAATCTGACAAACACAGAACCCATCAAGCCCCTCACACCCAGTGACCGCATGGCACTAAAACAAAGCTGAGTTTATCACCAAAACACATCTTATTATTAAAAAAAAAAAAAAATCACATTTTTATAACTCCTCCCAACAATAGCAAAAAGACACAATATCATGCTCCCAGAGCGAGCTTACAGCAGCTCAGCCGTTTGATAGTTCGTGGACTACTCAAACTCTATAGGCTATGACAACCTTATACGATTACCTATATCAAAAGAAAGAGCTTTTTATATGATTTTTATATTTTAATATGTTTTTTCCCGGCTGCACTATAAGGGCAGCCTATTTTCCTCCACTCAAACCCACACACCTGTGATAGCCTACAACTGATCATCCACCCTTAATAAACAATCCGCGATCACATTGTCACATCCAGCAATATGACGGATGTCCAGGTTATACTCCTGCAACATCAAAGACCACCTGGTCAGTCTCATATTGCGATTGTGAAATTGATTCAGTAATCTCAAAGGGTGATAATCAGTGTAGATAACCACGACTGGGCCATAGGCTGGAACATACACCTCGAAGTGCCTGAGCGACAGCACAATCGCCAGTAATTCCTTTTCTATTGTAGAATAGTTCTTTTGTGCAGCATTGAACTTCTTAGAAAAGAAACTTACTGGGTGTTCCACACCTTCATTGTCTGTCTGTAGCAAGACGGCACCAGCCCCTACACCACTAGCATCTGTTGCCAGCTGAAAAGGCCAGTTAAAGTCTGGGGCCCTGAGTATCGGGTGAGTACATAGCAAATGTTTCACCAAAGTGAAAGCCTTTTCACACTCAGGTGCCCACAAAAACTTTTTGTCTTTAGATAACAAATCTGTGAGAGGTGCCAACACCGTTGAGTAACCTTTTATGAAGCGTCTGTAGTAGCCTATGTGACGCACCCAGTGCCTGGCAACGCAACCTGATTGTATTCCTTGGTACTCCACTGTACCGCCACGGTACCGCGCTGTACCGTGCTGGCTGCTTATATTGAGTGTGACAACGTATAACTATGTTCTTTGTATCTCTGCAAAGGTCTCGTCATGTGCTAACCAGTGGTGGGTTTTGTTTTAAGCCATGTCGAGACCTTCCATTTAATATGTAGTATCAATAGAGAAGTTGATAGATAAGACAATGGGAATTCAGAGAGAGAGAGTGAGTTAGTCTTCAGAGCGAGAGGGTAGCAGCGCGCCGCGCTGCCGGGGGGGTGGTTGCCAGACGTATGGATTGGTTGGCAGCCTTGCGCTTATAGCTAGGCGCGACAGGGTTGGTAGTCCATTGCCGCCTGCCTATGCTGCCTGGGCTGCCCATGTTGTCGTACTGCACATTGCCTGGAGGCTCGCTGTGTGCTCTATGACCAGGTTGCCTAGAACCTTTGAGATTCTAACATCCCTTGCCCTCTCTCCCAATTTCTCACGGTTGCACTCTTTCTCTCTGACGACATTACTCTCATTTCATTCTTCTCTCTATTTAAATGCATACCCTTCCCTTGAGGTCCTAAAGGAGTTTCAGCACTCACCTCTCGTATTACTCTTAGGACAAGCATATATTTACATGTATTAGATTTAAGGGGTTAATGTGAACAGCGATCTTCTTGATGAGGATAGTTGGTGAACGTTCTACATGTTCACGAGTTATATGCCCAGCTCATCATCCAATTTGTGACTAGACTAGTGCCATGTGTAAGAGCCCGACTATGCCCAGGAGTTGTCTGTAGAGGGGCGAGGACTTAGCCTTGATTTGCCTACCGAGCCAGGAGCGAGTGCAGTACCAGAGACTACAGCTCGCTCGTAGTGCCGGTATAGTAGAGTAACGTAATTTATCTGTCCTTGTGTTCTCTACAGTCTTTTCCTGGGTTCTCGCTTTCGGTGCTGGGACTCGTTGTTCCTGTGACTTGGCCTGCTAGCTAGAACACATGGGGATGATGAGTGGGTTATATCTTTATTTTACTATGCATTGCAGCTCTCTTTAAGTTTATGTATGTAACACTTTACAATACACATTACTCACACACAAGACAACACTATTAATACTTTCATGTATCAATTAACTGCACTGTCGTTTTGCTGCTGTGTCCGGAGTTCTGTTGCGTAGGGCGCATACGGACTCAGAGGGGAGACAGAGTGAGAGAAGCGAAGTAGCCTATGCGGTAGTAGGCTACCGGCGCAGTACTGTTGCCTGCAACCTTTTAGTTATTCCAAGTATAGATTCATTATTACAATAAGTGACTACTATTTATGTTCCTTCCATGTGTATTATTAGGTATCTACTGGATCATGAACATCTTGTATGCTACATGCTAGTGCATGTTAGTAGGGGACAGTTATTCTAGTGCACGCGCTTTCAAGTAGGCGTGTACATTTGTCATTTAGCATTTCACTGTCATACCTTTAGCCTGCTTCTATTCTACATTATTAGAGGCTTAATATTAACTTAGTTTCTTGAGTATTGCATTTCTTTAGTAATAACGTAACCTATAAATGTCTGAGGGAGTTTAGCCTCATAGCCTACCCCTGTTGTACACTTTCGCCGAGTTAAGGTACCTCGTTACCATAGACGATAACTCTGTAGGGCGTTGGTGCTTTTGTTGTCTGGAGCATATAGTATTTGGGACTGGAATCGAGCGTGTCGTTGTCACATAAGCCATTTCTGTCCTACGATCAAGAATCCCGAATATGTATTGCCGATCCAGCCGTAACAAAATGGCGACCTTGCACAAGATTCAGTAGTATCCTATCACATGTTTTTTGGAGAACTATTCTATGCTACCTAGTAGAGCTGGCTAGAATTTTCTTGCATATTGGAGGAATTTTTATTGTGTCATTATTGTATTGGTGGACTTGCAGATTGTTTCGTTGGGGTGTCTAGAGTAGAGTCATTCAAGCATCTTTAACATTTTGTGAGTCGAGACTGCAATTAGTAATAAGCACTTTTTTTTTTTATGAACAGCAATTGTATAACCAGCACTATGTCTAATGACTCATCATTTACGGGGGAGGATAACACGGTACAGCCTAGTAACCAGCAAGTACAACAGATGTTTAGGGAGGGGAGTGTTATAAGTGGAGAGAGGGATGCCCGGGCATTTTTGCAGACACCTTTGACCGAACAGCGCCTGCAGGCTATTGATTGTTACGGTCTTCGCTGTTTAGCCACGGTTTTGGGGCGGGACTGTCCTGACAGTTGGCCCAAGAAGAATTTGGTGGCATGTTTGTTGGGTGATGGCGATGGGGCGGTGGGTGGAGAGGGGTCTTGGGGGGTTCCCTCCAAGCCTCCATTCCACTCTACCCCTGAGCTGGGCCCTCAGCCAGCGAGTCTTAGCACGATGCAGCAGGAGGGTTCTCAAGGGCAAGCTGGCTTACCCGTAAACACGTCTCGGTGTGGATCCCCCATTTTGTGCTCTCCCCCCCCAGGCCTGTCTCCTGAGATGTTATTTCAGCTAGAACTAGCTAAGCTTAAGTTGCAAGAGAGTCAACAGTCTAGTATAGAACGCATAGAGGTTGCTAGAATCCAAGCCAATCAGGATGCAACCAGGTACCAGGCTGAAATGGATGTCGAGAAGTCTAGAGTAGAGACCACGGGGCGTCATCTCGGTGGTGGGCACCGGGTTACAGACTCACTTTCGCATTTAATTAAGTTAGTACCCGCATTTGATGAGACAGCAGTGACTGAGTTTTTTGCTCGTTTCGAAAAGAAGTGTCGTGAGTATGACTGGCCGGAGGTTAAATGGGCAGCATTAGTTTCATCACGTCTAGTGGGTAAGGGGTTGAAAGCCTACGATGCACTGTCACTGGACGAGAGTGTCGTGTATGGACTGGTGAAGGAGGCTGTGCTCCGGGCCTACGAACTGCAACCCGAAACTTATAGATTGAAGTTCCGTGGCGTGAATAAGAAGAGCGACGTCAGTTTTATGGAGCATGCACGGGACTTAACAGATGCAGGTAATAACTGGTTTCGGTCCGAGCACGCAGAGTCGGCTGAGGAAATTAAGCAACTTTTCTATCTGGAACAGTTTTACCAATGTACTGGAACCGATCTAACGCTGAACATTAAGGAAAAATGTCCCAAGACAGTAGAGGAGGCTGCCAAGATGGCAGACTTCAGATTATCATTGATTCGTGGTTGCGGTGCTGCTCAGAGGGCTGAGTCAGGGCAGAAGGGGCGCTATACCCCACCCACCAGAGTTTTCGATAATAACAAATCCTATGACACACATAACCACACTAAATGCATTGCACCTAATAACACCTACAAACACATGCCTCTCCCGTTTACTAAAGGTCAGGCCCCTTCTTCGCCCGCACAAGGGAAGAAGCCCATTGGGGATGTGAAATGTTACAAATGTCAGAAGCTAGGCCATTATTCACGTGAGTGCCCTAGTAACACTCCCGCTAAGCCGGTGTCATTGGTTCACAGTATCGGTGTGTCTCTGAAGGCTGCAGCAACTGCCCGGGGTAGGTTGTCAGCAGCTGAGGCACACGCGGTAAAGAAGCGTACGGAAGGCTCGACACCTGTCCGGGACACTTTCTGTGACCATCGGGGACACGGGTTTGTGAGCTGGGGGAGTGAACTACGGAGGGTTGACTTGCTGAGGGATACGGGGGCTTCGCAAACTTTGTTGAGGAACTTCACAGGGAAACCGATAAATGCGGCCAGAGTTGTTGTGGTGCAGGGTATAAATGCTACGAGGTCATACCCACTTGTGAGGTTGGAGTTGAGAGTGGGAGAGGTGTGCAGGGAGCTGGATGTAGGGATCGTTGAGTGTTTGCCAGTTGAGGGCGTCGACCTTCTTCTCGGCAACGACTTTGCGGTGCCCACTTCCGGGACTCCACCCTTAGTCGTTGCCGAGAGGGCGGCCGACGTGGATGGTGAGAATCGGGAATGGGTTGGGAGGTGCCAACAGGATGAGATGGCCTGTGTGGTAACCCGATCTCGCTCTGCGGCTCCTGCACAGCCTAGCACTCAACCTCGGGGACAGTGGAGGAAGGATCAGGAGAAGGTTGCTAAGGGCAGGAAAAGGGACATTGATTCTGCTGCACTTCTCGGTGATTCGGTACTTGGACCTATAATAAACACGGGAGTTGACTCTGGCCCAGATATGGTGTGTAACAAGGCAGAGTTGGGTAAGACTTCGCGTGAGGCAAGAGCTGTAGCGAGAGCCACTAAGGCAGTAGAGCCTACTAGCCGGGGTAATGTCTTATTACAAAACCATCTTGATGCATTGACGCCCAGGGACATTAGTGAGCAGCAGCTGCAAGACGCTAGCCTAGCTCGTTATAGCAATGGTGCCATAGAGTTGGAGGAAGATGGGGATGCGAAGCCGGGAGATTTCTTTAGGCTCAACAGGATATTGTACCGCAGATTTCTAGACCCCAAATCGAAGTGGGAGGGCGGTGCGAGGGTAGTAGACCAGGTGGTTGTTCCAAATAAGTATAGAGAGTCCTTATTGTGTCTGGCGCATGATGTGCCGGTGGCGGGTCATTTGGGGGTAACAAAAACATTGGCGGCATTGGGCAGGTTTTTCTGGTGGCCTGGGGTCAAGGCTGATGTCTGTGCATGGGTGGCTGGGTGTGCGACCTGCCAGACAACGGGGAAGCCTAACCAGACCATCCCGAAGGCACCTTTGTTTCCCATACCTGTCACCGGGCCTCCGTTCAGCAAAGTTGTAGTAGATTTGGTTGGCCCTTTCCCGCCTACTAGTAGTGGCAATAAATTCCTGTTGACAATCATGGATGTGGCTACGAGATACCCGGACGCATACCCCATGAGAAACGGCTCGGCAAAGGCAGTTGTTAAAAACTTATTATTGTTCTGTTCCCGTTATGGATTTCCACGTGAGGTGCAGTCAGACCAGGGGAGCAATTTTACATCCAAATTGTTCAAGCAAACCCTTCAGTTGCACGGTACATGTTCTGTAGTGTCGTCAGCCTACCATCCCGAGAGTCAGGGAGTCTTGGAGCGGTGGCACTCGACCCTGAAGAGTATGCTACGCTGTTACTGTGCAGAACATGACACTGATTGGGATTTGGGTCTGCCGTATGTTCTGTTCGCTGCACGTGAAGTCCCAGGAGAGAGCCTGGGGTTCAGTCCAAATCAACTAGTCTTTGGCCATAATGTGAGAGGACCTTTGGTGAAAGAGATCTGGGAGGGCGAAGAGAAGCCGGGGTCTGTACTTAAATATATCCTTGAGAGCCGGGAGAGACTTATAGGTTGCATGGCAGCGGCAGGTAATAACTTGGTTAATGCACAGGCGGTCATGAAGCACCAGTATGACGCCAAGGTGAAACTTCGGGAGTTTTCGGTGGGTCAGGAGGTAATGTTGCTTTTACCTTTGCCTGGACACCCCCTTTCTGCCAAGTTCATTGGGCCGTATGTGGTGGCTAAGAAACTGTCCGACCTTGATTATCTCGTTGCAACACCTGACCGTAGAAAAAAACATCAGTTATGTCATGTTAACCTCATGAAAGAGTATGTGAGACGCCCCTCAGAGCCTCTCACTGTCCCTGTGTTGGCCTGCAGCGGCCAGGGTGGAGAAGGAGGTGGGGACAGTCATGCTGCTGAGGAGGATAGCTGGGACTGTGTCATTTCCGCGGAACAGTGGGCGGGGAATACTGAACAAGAGGCTAGGCAAGCTGTAAGTCACCTGCCTGAGCACCAGGGTGCTGCTGTCCTAGGCCTGTTCAGGTCATACCCCTCTGTTTTCGCCGAACACCCAGGTCTCACTACTCAGGTAACGCACGACGTGGACGTCGGTGATAATGTGCCCCCGGTAAAGTTGCCAGCTTTACGGGAGGAGTTAAAGTACATGGTTGAGAGAGGGATGATCACTGAAGGTTATGTTTAGTGGACATCACCCGTCACGTTGCAGCCAAAACCTGACGGCAAGGTGCGGTTCTGCATAGATTTTCGTAGGCTAAATGGCTTGACCACTACCAACCCTTACCCTTTGCCTCGAGTTAACGACAGCGTGGACAAGATAGGGAATGCAAAGTACCTTACTAAAATTGATCTTGTAAAAGGCTACTGGCAAGTACCCCTGTCGGACCGAGCTAAGCAAGTTTGTGGTTTTGTGGTAGATGGCAAGACCTACCAATGTAACGTAATGCCTTATGGGCTTAAGAACGCACCTGCCACGTTTCAGAACCTGATGAACGATATTTGTGACGAAATCCCTAACTGCACGGTCTACCTTGATGACGTGATAGTGTATGATGACAAATTTGAAAATCACCTAAGGCACTTAGAGACCCTGTTTGGGAAGTTGCACGATGCTGGGCTGGTGGTGAACCTGAGGAAGTGCGAGTTTGTAAAGGCTACTGTGCAGTATCTTGGCTTCGTGGTCGGGTTAGGCCGGGTGTGCCCCCCCCTGAGCAAGATACAGGCTATCAATATGTTTCCCAGGCCCACCACTAAGCGCCAGGTCATGCGGTTCCTAGGTATGATAGGCTATTATAGGCGCTTCATCCGGGGATACTCTACTGTCTTAGCACCGTTAACTGATCTACTGTCGAAGTCAGTGAAGTTCTGTTGGGCTGCGGAGTGTCAGAGGGCTTTCGACCTAGTCAAGCACCTGCTGTGTACACATCCGATTTTGAGAGCCCCAGACTTCTCCAGGAGTTTTCAGCTGGCGACTGATGCCAGCGGTGTGGGTGCCGGGGCAGTGTTACTGCAGACTGATTCCGAGGGCTTGGAACACCCAGTGAGCTTCTTTTCTCGCAAGTTTAATTCGGCACAAAGGAATTACTCGACTATAGAGAAGGAGCTTCTTGCTATCGTTTTGTCGCTCAAACATTTCGAAGTTTATGTTCCAGCCTACGGCCCGGTAGTGACGATTTATACGGACCATCATCCCTTGAAATTCCTAAATCAGTTTCACAATCGGAATATGCGGTTGACCAGGTGGTCCCTAATGCTCCAAGAGTATAATCTCAACATTCAGCATATTGCCGGGAGTGAGAACGTGATAGCAGATTGTCTATCAAGGGTTGATGATCCAGGATAGTCGTGCACGGTGTGTGGATTGAGCAGGAGTAAAATTAGGCTATCATAACGCCGTCCAAAAAGATTATAAAACAATAAAATAAACGAGAATTTTTTTTTTTTAGTTTTGTAAGTCTTTATTGTTGTAGCATGATGCATGCGATATTGTGTTTTGTGTATAATTCACACTTCAGTTGTTGTGCACCTTTTGCAATTAGTGGCAGCTAAGGGTAGCAGGTCGGTTGGTTGCCTATCAGATTTTGATAATGCTTCTAAGGTCGATTATCTAAAATCTTGGGGGGGCTGTGACGCACCCAGTGCCTGGCAACGCAACCTGATTGTACTCCTTGGTACTCCACTGTACCGCCACGGTACCGCGCTGTACCGTGCTGGCTGCTTATATTGAGTGTGACAACGTATAACTATGTTCTTTGTATCTCTGCAAAGGTCTCGTCATGTGCTAACCAGTGGTGGGTTTTGTTTTAAGCCATGTCGAGACCTTCCATTTAATATGTAGTATCAATAGAGAAGTTGATAGATAAGACAATGGGAATTCAGAGTGTGACGCATGTCGAGTATGAGCATGCTGTACAGAACGCCCAGTCAGGCCCCACTCTCGCTAGGATCGTCAGGGCAGGAACTTTGGCTGTAGTCTGTGTAGAGTTTCCTAACTCAGTTTATGTGAACCGTTGTACTATAAGTATTATCATTATGTATTTTGTTTTCTTCTAAGTCAACGAGTTCTATTTTATATCATTAGATATAAGTATTGTGTGTGGGACTTATATGTAATGATGAGAGGAGAGAGAGAGAGATATTACGTAACAGGGATCAGTGAGTGCGCCACGCGGGCCGGTAGGCCTAATTCCCTCCTCCCTCCTCCCTTCCTCCCTTTCAGCGCGTGGGAAGTTCTTTGTCGATCCCAGATTGAGAGAGAATATGACGTCATGATTGCCAGTGGGCGGTCCTTAAGTAGTTTGAGATATGCCGCTAGAGGGCCGAGTATAAAAAGAGAGGTTCGTGCCACCAGCCATCAGAACTCATCAGGCAAAGCGACTTCTCATATCCCTTGCAACTATCCATATTCTTCCGACTGATGTGAACTTTCTCTACTCTCTGAACAGCCTATCTTCTTCTCTTCTCGTCCCTGTTTAACCTCCATGACCCCTTTGGTGCAGATTTAGTCAGCCAAAGTATTATCGCTTGAGTTCTCACGAGATAAGTGCCTGTTAGATAGCCTATTTTTGGAAGGGTTAACTAGAATAGGATTGATTGATGTTTGTTGCACTCGTATATGCATTTCCCTGTGGGCGATTATTCATGTTCCTGTTTTCTGCTGGTTTAGGCAATGCTAGACTGGGATAGGGTTTCTGAGTTGTGATTTCCTATGAGTACTAGGTTGCGGTTGAACCAGTACAATTGCAACGGAGACGTGGAACGCCTAGGTGGTCTTTCTGACTGTGTACCGTGGGAGTTTAGCACTGTGTTGCGAGTGAGGGCTTTTGCCTATGCCACCCAACACTGTGTTATCTCATTTGCTTGACTTTGAGAGGATCGCCAGGAGAGAACCAGATACTAGTGATCTGGATCTCTCAAGAGAGCATCCCGTCAATTACCGTAATTTGGCCGCACAGTCTTAAGGACCTCGCTAGGCTACGAGCCGCTTGCTCAGCCATTGTCTCTTAACCTTAGATATCCCAGCTAGACTTTGCTCGACCAGCAGATACAGCATAGTATTGAAGCTTCTCCTTATGTATATTATTGTTTAAGCACTATTGATTTCATGTGTGGCACGCTTAGCTACTTCAGAGATTAGTGGCCCACGAGCACAATCTTAGTAGGCTATTGCCAGTGCATTGTCGGAGTACTTCTTCTTAATGTTTGCCATATCCTATTGCTTATTCTTATAATTCTTCTTATGTCAATTTAAAGCCTTTAATTACCAGTGAGTTATTCATTAAATTGCTGTTCAAAATCCGATACTTACTTCTTATGAGTATTCGAGAAGCATCTAACTTATCAGAAGATTCCTTGCTTGATGCTCGAGGACTATTGTTTAACGTAACGTAATAGTGCCGATCCGAAGTAGAGGGTGGAGGACTTCTTAAGTTCTTAGTTCAAGGGTGGATTACTTCGGCTTCGGCCAACACTATTCTTTAGTGTTGTAGTACTTTCTTCTTTGTTTGATTGTTGACCAGACTAGATAACTCCCGTCTTGTTATTAGTCTGTTGTGTGAAACGCTAGTACCGAGTTCTTGTATACCCCGTTATAGCAGATAGAACTCTGGAGGGTAGTGGCGTTTTTTGTTCGGCTGGCAGTACTCTGGGGTTGGGATCGTGTGTTTCCGTTGTGGCAGCGAGCCATACTCGAGTCCTGTGTAAGAGCCCTAGTGTACCCGAGTGCCCGGTCGTAACAAATGGCGACCTTGCTTAGGATTTTGTGAACAGTATAATTTTTTGCAGAGTTGTACAACATTGTTTGTTCGTACTTTAGCGTACATATTGAAGAATTTTTTTTTTGTAAGGCAATTAGGAGAGCATTTAAGAGACTCCAGTTAATTTAGTAATTAGTGCTTGCATAAGGGAGTTTAACACTTTTGTCTCGAGAATTTTTTGGTGAACTTCAGTATGTCGGGCCCTAGTACTGACGAGGAGCGAGAGATGCTAAGTGAGGAGGTGCCGTTAGTAACTAGTGAGGAGGATGCTAGACTTTTTGTGAGTAAGCAGTACCATGTGACGGAGGAGAGGCTGACTGGGGTGAATGTTTATGGCTTGCACCTGATAGCCAAGGTTTTGGGTCTATCCAATGTAGGAGGGATGTCCAAGGGGGAGCTGATTTCCTGGGTGTTGCGTGGGCGACATGGGGTTTCGGAGGAGAGGGCGTTTGGGGGGGTTCCTCCCCAGATCCCCTCTCACTCAACTCCCACAGTGCCGTCCACTCAGTTGCCGGAGGTTAGCACTCTCCCACAGAGGGATGAGAATTGGAAGATTGGAGTGCCCTCGGGCGGTGCGTATGGTGGTTCCCCAGTTCTTGCCCCCCCTCCTTCAGTAGTGGCAGCTCCCTCTTCCGGCCTGTCTCCTGAGATGATATTTAAACTCGAGCTTGCTAAAATGGAGAATGAGGCTAGGAAGCAGGAGATGGAGAATGAGTCTAGGAGGCATGAGACTGAGGTTAGGAAGCAGGAGAATGAGACTAGGAGGCATGAGATTGAGGTTAGGAGGCACGAGGCTGAGCTTAGGTACGACTCAGAGAAATATTGTGCTCAAATAGATTTAGATAAGACTCGTGCAGAGTCGACAGGGATTCGGATGGGCCGTGAGGGCCAAGTAAGAGAACAGTCCTTGTCCCACTTAGTCAAGTTGGTGCCGGCATTTAGTGAAACTGAAGTCACAGAATTTTTTAATCGTTTTGAGAAGAAGTGTAGGGAGCATAATTGGCCTGAAGAGAAGTGGGCAGCTCTGGTCTCCTCAAGACTTACGGGTAAGGGTCTGAAGGCTTATGATGCACTGCCTTTAGAGTCTTGCATTGACTACCCAGTATTGAAGAGAGCTGTCCTACGGGCATACGAGTTGCAACCAGAAACATATCGATTGAAGTTTCGGGGTGTTACGAAGACTAGGGAGGCGACCTTTCTTGAACATGCCCGGGACTTAAAAGATGCACTTGCTAACTGGACACGTTCTGAGAAAGCTGAGACGGCCGAACAGTTGACTGAGCTGTTTCTGCTCGAGCAGTTTTATAAGTGTACAGGTGCAGAAATGACTTTAACTATTAAAGAAAAGAATCCAAAAACTCTACAGGAGGCAGCTGAGATGGCTGACCTCCGGCTATCATTAATTCGTGGGTGCGGGTCTGCCCAGCGTAGTGAGGCAGGTAACAAGGGGCGTGACGCCCCACCCCCCCGAGTTAGTAATATATCTTATGCAAACAAGTACAAGAGTTATGATACCAAGACTGACCACAAGACTAGCACCGTCCCATTTAAGAAGGGGCCGGGCCCTTCCCAGTACCAAGGGAAGCCCAAAGGGGAGTTAGAGTGTTATCAATGTCATAAAAAGGGGCACTTTGCAAGAGTCTGTCCTAGCAAACCACCTACAGCAGCTGTGTCTTTGGCCTGCAACATTGGTGTGTCTCTGAAGCCTTCTGAGTTTGCCCGGGGCAGTTCGTCAGAGGCTGAGGCACAGCCAATGCAGAAGCACCTGGGAGGCTCGAACCCTGCTCAGGATGTTTTTTGCGACCATAGAGGACGGGGTTGCGTGATGTGGGCGGGGCGCAAGCATGGAGTAGAGGTCTTGCGTGATACAGGTGCTTCCCAGACTTTGATGAAAAACTTGACTGGCTACCCTATAAATGCGGCACGGGTGGTGGTGGTGCAGGGTATTAATGCAACTCGGTCATACCCGCTGGTGCGGTTGGAGTTGGAGGTGGATGGTGTGGCACGTGAATTGGATGTTGGGATTGTGGAGAAACTGCAGTGGAGGCGTCGACCTTCTTCTCGGCAACGACTTTGCAATGCCCGCTTCTGAGGTTCTACCCTTAGTCGTTGCCGAGAGGCCGACCGACGTGAGTAGGGAAGAGCGAGAGTGGGTCGAGCGGTGCCAGGCACAACCCATGGCGTGTGCTGTCACCCGAGCTCGGGCAGCTAAAGTGTCACAGCCTAGTCCTCCGTCTTCAGACCAGCAGAGGAACGATCAACAGGAGGAGGCTAAAGCTGGAGTTGGTTTTAAGAGTTTTGACTCGGCGGCTCTCCTGGGTGATTCAGTATTAGCACCATTACTTAGTTCTGGAGTAGCCCCTGGGCCTGTCATCGAGAGTGACGAGGCTGGGCATGACGAGTCTCCACGACAGCAACGTTATGAACATCGAGAGAGACAGAGGGAGCAGCTCAGTATCGGGAGGGTCATGCATTGCTCCGGGAGCAGTTAGATCGCTTGGCACCCTCAGATATACGTCGGTTGCAGCTGGAGGACCCTGAGCTCCAAACGTGTGCTAATGGAGCTGTGGAGCTCGACGAGGACGGTGATGCACAGCCGGGAGATTTTTTTTATTTAGATGGCATCCTGTATCGGCGTTTTCAAGACCCTAACCGTAGCTGGAAGATGGGGTCCGGGGTAGTGGACCAGTTGATGGTGCCGCGGGAGTGCAGGGATAGCCTACTGAGTTTGGCGCATGACACACCGCTGGCAGGACATTTGGGGGTAAGAAAAACGGTGGCGGCTTTGGGGAAGTTGTTTTGGTGGCCGGGGATGAAGTCTCATGTGGCAGTCCTGGATAAACTCATGTGATATTTGTCAACGGGTCGGGAAACCAAACCAAGTTATTCCTAAAGCTCCGTTGCACCCTATTCCTGTAATTGGGCCACCTTTTTAGTAAGATTGTTGTTGACATGGTTGGTCCCCTCCCTCCCACAAAGGCTGGTAATAAATTTTTGTTAACCATCATGGATGTTGCCACTAGATACCCCGATGCATACCCCATGAAAAACGGCATGGCTAAGACGGTAGTCAGTAACTTGTTGTGGTACTTTTCAAGGTACGGGTACCCGGAGGAGATTCAGTCTGATCAGGGGTCCAATTTCACCTCCAATCTCTTTAAGCAAACAATGCAACAGCATGGAATACGGGCGGTGGTATCGTCAGCGTATCACCCTGAGAGCCAAGGGGTGCTTGAGCGGTGGCATGCCACCCTTAAAAGCATGCTCAGGTGTTATTGTGCTGATAACGGAAGAGATTGGGATCTTGGATTGCCGTATGTACTGTTTGCTGCTCGGGAAGTGCCTGGTGAGAGCCTGGGATTTAGTCCAAACGAGCTGATTTTTGGACACCGAGTCAGGGGCCCCCTTAATATGCTGCGGGAAATTTGGGAAGGAACTGTGCCGCCTTGTTCCTTGTTGAAGTATGTGTTTGAAAGCCGTGAGCGCATGCTTAAGAGTCTGGAGATGGCAGGTCGAAATTTAACAGGGTCACAAGCTTTAATGAAGGACAGGTATGATCGCAAAGTGAAGCTCCGGGAGTTCATTGTGGGACAGGAGGTGTTGATTTTGTTGCCTTTGGTGGGTAACCCCTTGTCGGCGAAGTATACTGGACCCTATAAAATTGTGGAGAAAATTTCGGACCTAGATTACCTTGTTGCCACTCCAGACAGGAGGAAGAAGAATCAGTTATGTCACGTGAACCTGATAAAAGAGTATGTGAGGCGCCCCTCTGAGCCTCTCACTGTCCCTGTGTTGGCTTGTTGCGGCCGTGGTGGAGAAGGAGAGGGGGACAGTCAAGCTTCAGAGGAGGATAGCTGGGATCACCATGTTTCAGCGGATCAGTGGGCGGGGAACTCGAGCCTAAGGGCTGACGAGGCTATAGCCCATTTGCCTGAGCCGCAATTTGAAGCTATCCGTCAGTTGCTCGGTTTATACCCCACTGTATTCGCTGAACATCCAGGCCTCACTACTCAGGCTATGCATGATGTTGACGTGGGGCACCATCTACCCTTTAAGTCAATCCCATACCGTGTGCCCCCCATAAAACTACCCGCTCTGAGGGATGAGTTGGAGTATATGCTCGGTAGAGGGTTGATAGAGAAAGGTACCGTTAAATGGACTTCCCCCGTAACACTGCAGCCTAAACCAGATGGCAAGGTACGCTTCTGTATTGATTTCCGTAGGCTAAACGGTTTGACTCCAACTAACCCATATCCTCTTCCTCGGGTTGATGATAGTGTTGATAAAATTGGTAATGCTCGGTTTTTGTCTAAAGTTGATTTAGTAAAAGGTTACTGGCAAGTACCTTTGTCCGAGCGCGCTAAAGAGGTATGTGGTTTTGTGGTGGACGGGAGTACTTACCGGTGTAATGTTATGCCCTACGGACTTAAGAATGCACCAGCAACGTTTCAGAACCTGATGAATGAAATTGTCAAGGACATTCCAAATTGCACCGTATACTTGGACGATGTAATCATTTATGATGACGACTTTGAGAGCCATTGTGAGCACCTGGAGACCTTGTTCCGGAAACTTAGTGAAGCAAGTCTGGTAGTAAATTTGGCAAAGTGTGACTTCGTAAAAGCCACTGTGCAGTACCTTGGGTTTGTAGTGGGAAGGGGACAGGTGTGCCCTCCTCAGCACAAGGTACAGGCTATCAATAAATTTCCGCACCCAACCACCAAGAAGCAGATCATGAGATTCTTGGGTATGATAGGCTACTACAGACGCTTTATAAAAGGTTACTCTACGGTGTTGGCACCTCTCACAGATTTGTTATCTAAAGACAAAAAGTTTTTGTGGGCGCCTGAGTGTGAAAAGGCTTTTAATTTAGTGAAGCATTTGCTGTGTACTCACCCGATACTCAGGGCCCCAGACTTTAACAGGCCTTTTCAGCTGGCAACAGATGCTAGTGGTGTAGGGGCTGGTGCCGTCTTGCTACAGACAGACAATGAAGGTGTGGAACACCCAGTAAGTTTCTTTTCTAAGAAGTTCAATGCTGCACAAAAGAACTATTCTACAATAGAAAAGGAATTACTGGCGATTGTGCTGTCACTCAGGCACTTCGAGGTGTATGTTCCAGCCTATGGCCCAGTCGTGGTTATCTACACTGATCATCACCCTTTGAGATTCCTAAATCAATTTCACAATCGCAATATGAGACTGACCCGGTGGTCATTGATGTTGCAGGAGTATAACCTGGACATCCGGCATATTGCGGGATGTGACAATGTGATTGCGGATTGTTTATCGAGGGTAGATGATCAGTCGTAGGCTATCACAGGTGTATGATCCCGAAGAGATTGACACACGGGTAGCCTCCTGCTTTGGTTTGAGTAGTATTTTGCGCTTGGTGCTTGTTGGCTCGCGGTTGTAGCCCAGCGTATTGGGTCGTAAAGCAGGATTGTTGAGCGTTTGGTATAGAAGAAAATAGGCTGCCCTTATAGTGCAGCCGGAAAAAAACATATTAAAATATAAAAATCATATAAAAACTCTTTCTTTTTGATATAGATAATTGTATAAGTTTGTCATAGCCTATAGTGTTTGAGTAGTCCACGAACTATCAAACGGCTGAGCTGCTGTAAGCTCGCTCTGGGAGCATGATATTATGTCTTTTACTATTGTTGGGAGGAGTTATGAAATGTGAATTTTTTTTTTATATAAGATGTGTTTTAGTGATAAACTCAGCGTTGTTTTAGTGCCATGCGGTCGCTGGGTGTGAGGGGTTTGATGGGGTTCTGTATATCAGATTTTAGCTCAGGGTTGAGCAAGTAAAATCTTGGGGGAGGTGTGACGCATGTCGAGTATGAGCATGCTGTACAGAACGCCCAGTCAGGCCCCACTCTCGCTAGGATCGTCAGGGCAGGAACTTTGGCTGTAGTCTGTGTAGAGTTTCCTAACTTAGTTTATGTGAGCCGTTGTACTATAAGTATTATAAATATGTATTTTGTTTTCATCTGAGTCAACGAGTTCTATTTTATATCATTAGTTATAAGTATTGTGTGTGGGACTTATATGTAATGATGAGAGGAGAGAGAGAGAGATATTACGTAACAGGGACCAGTGAGTGCGCCACGCGGGCAGATAGGCCTAATTCCCTCCTCCCTCCTCCCTTCCTCCCTTTCAGCGCGTGGGAAGTTCTTTGTCGATCCCAGATTGAGAGAGAATATGACGTCATGATTGCCAGTGGGCGGTCCTTAAGTAGTTTGAGATATGCCGCTAGAGGGCCGAGTATAAAAAGGGAGGTCCCGCCGCATTTTCCTTAGAACTCATCAGGCAAAGCGACCTCTCATATCCCTTGCAACTATCCATATTCTTCCGACTGATGTGAACTTTCTCTACTCTCTGAACAGCCTATCTTCTTCTCTTCTCGTCCCTGTTTAACCTCCATGACCCCTTTGGTGCAGATTTAGTCAGCCAAAGTATTATCGCTTGAGTTCTCACGAGATAAGTGCCTGTTAGATAGCCTATTTTTGGAAGGGTTAACTAGAATAGGATTGATTGATGTTTGTTGCACTCGTATATGCATTTCCCTGTGTGCGATTATTCATGTTCCTGTTTTCTGCTGGTTTAGGCAATGCTAGACTGGGATAGGGTTTCTGAGTTGTGATTTCCTATGAGTACTAGGTTGCGGTTGAACCAGTACAATTGCAACGGAGACGTGGAACGCCTAGGTGGTCTTTCTGACTGTGTACCGTGGGAGTTTAGCACTGTGTTGCGAGTGAGGGCTTTTGCCTGTGCCACCCAACACTGTGCTATCTCATTTGCTTGACTTTGAGAGGATCGCCGGGAGAGAACCAGATACTAGTGATCTGGATCTCTCAAGAGAGCATCCCGTCAATTACCGTAATTTGGCCGCACAGTCTTAAGGACCTCGCTAGGCTACGAGCCGCTTGCTCAGCCATTGTCTCTTAACCTTAGATATCCCAGCTAGACTTTGCTCGACCAGCAGATACAGTATAGTATTGAAGCTTCTCCTTATGTATATTATTGTTTAAGCACTATTGATTTCATGTGTGGCACGCTTAGCTACTTCAGAGATTAGTGGCCCACGAGCACAATCTTAGTAGGCTATTGCCAGTGCATTGTCGGAGTACTTCTTCTTAATGTTTGCCATATCCTATTGCTTATTCTTATAATTCTTCTTATGTCAATTTAAAGCCTTTAATTACCAGTGAGTTATTCATTAAATTGCTGTTCAAAATCCGATACTTACTTCTTACGAGTATTCGAGAAGCATCTAACTTATCAGAAGATTCCTTGCTTGATGCTCGAGGACTATTGTTTAACGTAACGTAATAGTGCCGATCCGAAGTAGAGGGTGGAGGACTTCTTAAGTTCTTAGTTCAAGGGTGGATTACTTCGGCTTCGGCCAACACTATTCTTTAGTGTTGTAGTACTTTCTTCTTTGTTTGATTGTTGACCAGACTAGATAACTCCCGTCTTGTTATTAGTCTGTTGTGTGAAACGCTAGTACCGAGTTCTTGTATACCCCGTTATAGCAGATAGAACTCTGGAGGGTAGTGGCGTTTTTTGTTCGGCTGGCAGTACTCTGGGGTTGGGATCGTGTGTTTCCGTTGTGGCAGCGAGCCATACTCGAGTCCTGTGTAAGAGCCCTAGTGTACCCGAGTGCCCGGTCGTAACACAGGGTCTGGTAAATATGTTTGGAACAGTGTGCGAAAAATGGAATCTGAAGGTAAATGCGGGGAAGAGCAAGGTTATGGTCTTCGAAAGGGGTGAAGCCACAGAGTGTGAGGTGAAGTTGAACGGTCAGGCTATGGAGATTGTCAGCTCATTTAACCTCTGAAGTGTGCACGGGGGTAATTGAAAACGTCCCCCTGTGCTGACGTATTTGAGGTGTTTTCGTCACTAAAATATTCATTGTACCATTAATAGCATTAATAATTATCCATATGCGCCTATTATGGGTTGATTATAAAGGTATTAACCTGAAACAACAATAAAACGAGTGAAAACAGCGTTTGGATGGTCAAAATCGGAGATATAGTCCGGGAGTTGTATAATGTATGGGTGAGGCAAGCTACCTTCCCGCCAATTTTCCCCAAGGCCACTGCGACACAGTCGATCGATATTCTCTCTCTCTCTCTTGCACTCGATTGTTATCAGTGATGACAACACCCTGCTTGCAACTCGCTAATGTTAGCACGAAAATATACCTCAGAATAAGGGAATAATAGGGAAAATAGGTGATAACTGAGGGATAGGAGGAAAGTGGGGAAGGAGGGGAGGTAGAGGACTGAGATTTTGCATGGCCCAGGGGACAAATAAAAATAAAAAAAATAAAAAAATAAAAATAAAAAAAATAATTTTTTTTTCGATGTCAAAAGTTGATTTTTAATTTTACTTACTCCAGAGAGTCTTCCCGCAGTCCGCCGGGGGAACTCTTAAGAGTCTTCCCGCAGCTCCCGGGTTAAGTATCTTGGCAGTGTACAGAGTAAAGATGGGAGTATGGATGAAGAAGTGTGGGAGAGGGTGCAACAGGGGAAGAGGGTTGTAGGAATGCTGAAAGCAGTAACATGAAATAGGGTGGTCAGCATGGAACTGAAGAAGTCATTGCATGACAGTGTGATAATCCCGACACCGACTTACGGAAGCGAAGCATGGACGTTGTTGGAGAGATTCAAACCAAGAGTGAAAGGGATGGAAATGAGTTACTTGAGAAGTGTGTGCAGAGTTACATGGAGGGATAGACAGACGAATGAGGAAGTACGAGAGAGGTGTGGTGTGAATGGACTGGAAAGTGCGAAAAAGAACACTTTGAGATGGTTAAGCCATGTGGAACGTATGGGAAGCGAGAGAATGACTAAGAGCGTGTACGAGTGAGGTGGAAGGACAGAGGGAGAAATAAACCGAGAGAGAGGTGGAAGGATGGAGTTAAGAAGTATATGCGTGAAAGCGGTGCTGGATGGGAGGAGGGGCGTCGACTGACTGGGGACAGAGGTGCATAGGGGTGTTTCGTTCGTGGCCAATCCTTCGGGGATCAAGGCGTCCGTCAATAGATAGATAGATAAATTCATCTTTAGGGCTATTTCTTACATTTTCTTTATCCTGTTAGTGTACTTTATTACATTTTTTGGTAATGTAGTTGGTAATTGGTGTAATTTTACATATTTCAGATACAGGATGTCAACAGAATAACAAATGATGAGCTGAAGAGACGTTTAGGTATAAAGAGTATTAGCGAGGAGATGCGTACAAGTAAACTGGGATGGTATCGACATGTGGAGAGAATGGATGAAAAAAATTGGGTGAAAAGATGCAGGTCTGCGATTGTGGAGGGAGCTGCACCAAGGGGTGGACCGAGTAAGACCTGGGATCGGACTATACGTGCCGATCTCAAATCCAAAAACTTGACAAGTAAAGCATCCCTTAACAGGGTTGCCTGGAACGCCGCCATTAGGAAAAGAGACAAACTGCACATCTGTGTGGAGCAATCAGTCTTAAAATGTTATGTACATATGTATGTATAAATCTGAAGAGCAAATGCAATCTATTTAGGCATTTTCAGTCAGTATTGCTGGGTAAAGGGTTAACATATTAATCTTTTGGAGTATTTCTTCCATTTATTTATCCTGTTAGTGAGTTTTATTGATTTCAGTGCTACTGTCGTGGTATTTGGTGTAATTTTACATATTTTACATAAATCTGAAGTGGACATGCAATATATTTGGGCATTTTCAGTCAGTATTGCTGGGGAAACAGTTAGCATACTGTAGTCATCTTAGGAAGGGAAGAGGATGTGTAGCTCAGATTTTTGCCCAGAAATGTGTTGTGGAGAAATATCTGGAGAAGCGACATTTATGGAGTTGGAGAAGGCCTATGACAGAATTGATAGAGAAGGTATGTGGAAAGTACCGGTACTGAGAATATACGGAGTAGATGGCAAGTTGCTGAAAGCAATGAAGAGCATGTATGAGGGTGCAAAGGTGTCAGTATGTGTGGATAATTAACAGAGCGAGTTCTTTAATCTGAATGTTGGGTTAAAGCAAGGGTGTGTGTGATGTCCCCATGGTTGTTCAATATATACCGGTACAGTATATGGATGGAGTCATGAAAGAAATACAAGGAAGAGCAGCGGATGTTGGTGTACCGCTGATAAGGGAAGGAAACGAGTGGAAGTTGCCTCAACAGTACAGTACCGGTACTACTGTTGCTGACAACACAGTTCTGATGAGCGATAGTGAATGGGAGTTGCAGGGTCAGGTAAATATGTTTGGAACAGTGTGTGAAAAACGGAATCTGGAGGTAAATGCTAGGAAGAGCAATATTATGGTCATTGAAAGGGGTGCAACCATAGAGTGTGAAGTGAGGTTGAACGGCTATGAAGAATGTCAGCTCATTTAAGTATTTGGGCAGTGTGTTGAGTAAAGATCTGAGTAGGCCTATGGATGAAGAAGTGTGGGAGAAAGTGTAACAGGGGAAGAGCGTTGTAGGAACTCTGAAAGCAGTAAGAAGAAATAGGGTGGTCAGCATGGAAGTAAAGAAGTCCTTGCATGACAGTGTGGTAATCCCGACATTGACTTATGGGAGGGAAGCATGGACGTTTCTGACTGGGATTGATCATTGATAATCATCAGTTATGCTAGTTGGAAAATTAGTGGGGTAGAATGTAGAGTTCGGGTGTACCGCCAGCCTTGTTTACACTACGCGGAGCGGCGGCGGACGCTGGCCATCATGTTCCCGTCTATTTGACTGCTTTTGGATACAATAATAGGTTGAGGGGGGTCACCCCCCCATGACATATTGTCATCATCATATATACTGTATTGCCAGCAGGAGGCAAATAACGGATAAAAACGCCTTCAAAATAGACGCGAACTAAAGGCTGGTTCACACATAGCCGAGTCGGTGTGCGAGTCCAACACGAGTGATGAAATTTTGCTATTCAGCAATGACTCGTCGATACTCCTCAACACTCGTATAGACTCGTGCTACGCTCGTGTATACTCTTTGTTTACTCGACACACTCGTGGGTACTCGCCACGGGGTCCAAAAATGTCATGCATGCATGAAATTTTGGGGTCCCGTGGCGATTAGCCTACCCATGAGTGTGGCCTAAATACGTGTAGACTCGTGCATATGTGTTTACTCGTGTTTGACTCTGAATAATTTTGTTATTCGTGTTAACTCGTGTTGACTCGTGTAAATCCGTGTAACACTCTTTGGTGATTCGTCGCTTTTCGTCATCATTTCGATGTTGACGAAGCAACACGTGTCTACACGCAACAACACGTATGTAACACACATGCAACACGTATCAACAAGAGTAGAAAGCACGAATGTGAGTGCCAAAATTTGGTGCCTCCATGATGCCAGAGTTTACACGATTCAAACACGAGTGAAAACATGGGTAAACAAGAGTAAACACGATCCACTGAGAAAAAAAACATGAGTGTAACACGAAAAAGCAAGTGTCATTTGAAATACCGTTATTTCAAAAATGTAGGACGAATCAACGAGAGTTTACACGGATGTAACACGAGTCAACACGTGTGCAACAGAGATCCAACGAGAGTCAACGCCTTGTCTTTCGTGTTGATCCGTATAACAATCGTGTTGATCCGTGTAACAATCGCGTTGACTTGTGTTAGACTCGTCCATACTCTTTGTTTACGTGCCCTGGAATGTGGCCATTATTTTTCAAATTTTTGACACTCGTGTTGGGTTCGTGATACACTCGTTTTGACTCTCAGTTACTCGTATAGACTCTTGCATGAACACGTGTTGACTCGTATTGACTCGAGTTATTTCGTGTTACACTCTCCTTGACTCGGGAGCAATTGCTACTCGCGGCCGACTCAGCCTCCAGCGACGGCGATAATCGACGAGTGTGACTCGTGTTGGACTCGCGCACCGACTCGGCTATGTGTGAACCAGCCTTTAACTACGGTGATCGACATATGTAAACATGACGGCGGCGGTGTCGGCGTCGGACACTTGCGAAAATGTTCCCGTCTATTTTAAATGCCATTGGATACAATAATATGTTGACGGGGGGCTTTGCCCCCATGACGTGTTGTCATTATCATATATATTGCCAGTAGGGGGAAAACAACCAAAAAAATTGCCGCAAAGCCCTCCCCTCAACATATTATTGTATCCAATGGCAGTCAAAGTAGACGGGAACATGATCGCAAGCGTCCACCGCCGCCGTCGCCGTCATGTTTACATGGTCGATCGCCGCAGTTACTGTAAGTTCGCGTTTATTTTGAGTTTTTGACGACGATTTTCTTTGGTTAGGCCTATTTGCCCCCTGCTGGCAAATTATATGATGATGACAATATGTCATGGGGGGTGTTTGCCCCCCTCAACATATTATCGTATCCAACGGCATTCAAAATGGACGGGAACATGATGGCAAGCTTCCGTCGCCGCTCTGCGCAGTGTAAACAATGGTCGCGGTACGCCCGAACTCTACATTCTACCCGGCTAGGCCTATATTATAGGCTACAATAAATAAGTAGGCTAGGCTATTTTATCTATAGGCTATGCCTAGTCTAATATTACAATTTAAGGTAGCATTTAAATTGACTACAGCAGGACTTACCCTTGACCAGGTATAGGCTATCCTAGTGTTTACTAGGCCTATACCCCTTTGAAAAGACATTAGCCTAGCCTAGCCTAACCTAACAACCTTACCTAACCTATTATAGTAGGCTATTATGGGTGGGGGCTGCCGCCCCCACACCCCAATATTTGGTGTATTTGTCTATTTTGTCTGTGAAGTGGGAATTTTTTCAATTTGTCGATAACGAAAATCCTCCATGCGGACTATAGCCTATGGAGAAAAATATGGCGAATCTATTGTTGCCTATTATCTCTAATAAATTGTTTCTCATAATGCTGCAGTAGTGTCGTTTAAAATACCAACCATTTAATTGTGTGCCTTTAAAAATGACCTAAATTAGGCTATAGGCTACTGGAAGATTAGAAGAATCTTTAAGAAAGACTGGGTTAGGGTTATTGTCGTGCCAAAGCTAGATTATAGCCTAAATATAAAAGGAAGTGAATAAAATGAAATATGCCGAAAAAAATCGCCGTCAAAATAGACGCGAAGTTAACCACGGCGATCGCCCTATGTAAACATGACGACCGTACACCCGGTAACTACATCCATCCCATTAAAAGTTACTGTGGGACACAAAATATGTTGAGGGGGTCTCTGTGGCTCTGCCCCCCCCACGTCGGCCCGTCACGTATTATGATGTACGGTAAGTCATCATCATCTGTGCTAATTCATAGGATCCCCAATTAAGAACAAAGTCAATCAACAGACGAAATAAGCTCCCAAATTACAATAACATAGTGGCCCGCCGTTTATGGGCGACTTTTTACACGTCATTTTAAATGTTACTTTCCTGCCCTGGTCTAGGCCTAATAGATTTTTCCAAAGAATCAAACTTAAATTAAAAGGAAGTAGCCTAGCCTACAGTTTATAGGAAGGCTATTCCAACATGCATTCCAGAACTTAGGCTAGCCTAGGCCTAGGCTATATGAAAATTTGTGGGTGGTCTGCCAAAAAAGAATCACTAGGCCTATTAGGCTATGGGTAGGCTAGTATGGGGTGCATTTTGCAAATCTTCTGAACTCTTAGGCCTAGGCTAGGCTAAATTAAAACTCACATAATCTGAGTAAAACCAGCACTAGAATTTTGTCTTGTCTTGTCTTGGGGGTTAAGGGCAACCTCAGGCGAATACTCGCCCGCTCCGGCCCTACCGTAGTCGCGGAGATCCTATTTCATAATTTAAATTAGTTTATAGTGAAGGTTAAAATTCACCACCGTGTCACTTTCACTCTAGGTCATTCGTAGAACCGTAACACTGTAAAGGCAACAACCCAATAGCAGGTCATCAGGTGGCGAACCAGAGACCTACAAACCACGGTACTAGGGCCAGAGCAATGTCTTGAAGCGAGGTGCCCTTATCAACCAACCCCAGACAATCCAGTAGGAGCTGTCGGAAGGAATCCATCTTTGAAGCCAGAAAGGGACGCCCATCCACATGCTCAGTGACGGGACGAGGCGAGGCTTAGGAGGCATATGTAGGACGACCAGATGTAGGATGTGGAGGGGAAGAGGTACCGTACGACGATACATGGGATGCGGAGACTGCGGAGGGAAGAGCTCGTCAAAGTCATACGGTTCCTCAGGACCTCAACAATAACCGGGGAACGGCCGGTGCAGGCAATGGTCGATCGCCGTAGTTAATATAAGTTCGCGTCTATTTTGACGGCGATTTTTGTTGTAGTTAGGCTAGGCCTAGGCTATTTGCCCCCTGCTGGCAATATATATGATGATGACAATATGTCATGGGGGCTGATTGATCCCCTCAACATATTATTGTATCCAACGATCTCTAACCTCTGTATCTCAAAAAGGGCTAGAGCAAATTGGCTGTAAATTTCCACATCTAGGCTATTCCTTGACAGATTTGCGCCCTCCAATTAATATTTATTAGCATAAATTCAGCCTAGTTTAGCCTATAAAACAAAAACTAACATTTGTTTAGCCTAGGCCTACATATAAAAAGAAAAAACCCACTCGTACTGCAATTATAAGCATAAATATG
Organism: Lithodes maja; assembly: GCA_037953745.1. Classification (NCBI taxonomy): domain Eukaryota; kingdom Metazoa; phylum Arthropoda; class Malacostraca; order Decapoda; family Lithodidae; genus Lithodes; species Lithodes maja. Next base: position 59,795 of record JBAKBP010007732.1, on the reverse strand, counting down.
AGTACCGTATCTAAGTTACCGGTACAAAGCAAATGTTTTTGTATAGCCTAAAATAAACCATAAAATTGTCATCTTTCAACTGTTGAGGTCATAAATATAAAAAAATCTAATTAATTAGGAAAAAATGCGTTAAGAGTTGTGTTTAGCGTGTCTATCGTCCCCTTTACTTACGTAGTCGCACGCTCGCAGTTACATTCGCGTCTAATTTGACTGTGGTTATTTGCCCCTGCTGGTGATATATATGATGATGACAATAAGTCATAGGGGGATAAAGCCCCTTCAACCCATTATTGTATCCCACGGCCAGGCGTTGGGTAAATTGTTTTGTTACCGGCCGGCGGATTGAGGGTGGCTTTACCAAGTTTACCCCAGCAGTTAAATTAGAAGCGAATGTAGGCCTAACTGCGAGCGTGCGACTAGGCTATATAAACAAAGCTTTTGGTATGCCCACAACTACAACTCTTACCAAAACTGCAATTAGCCTATTTTTGTTTGTTTTTTCAGTCTAGGCTAAATTATTTAGCTGCAATTAGCCTAGCCTATTTTTGTTTGTTCTTTCAGTCTAGGCTAAATTCTTTAACATGTGTACTATTGTGTAGGCCTGTGCTTTCCAATAGAAGTAAAAATATGTAGCCTAGCCTAATTCAATTTTACTAAAACCCAAGCCTACCTGAATATAGCCCTATGCAGAGCTCAACAGCAAAAACAAAAACAAATATGTTGAGCAGTGAAATAAAATTAAGCTAAGCCTGTTTTCTCATAGGCCTAATAACCTAATGAAGTATCCTATAGCCTAACCTAATTTAAGTTATTTCACAAAATACTAATAGGCCTACCCAGCCCTCCTCATGCATTATTTTCCATTGTTGTTGTTGTTGTTCCCCAAGCTGCATGGCCGAACAGCCCCAAGGCCCCGAGCAATTCCAAGGCCAGAACCGAGCGCCCCCACAGAACCCTCCCTGCCGACCACAATAAAGCCTGGGTGACCGAAGCCACTCCATGGCGGGGAGCTGAGGAGGGTGCAGAAACGCCCGGGAAACCAAAGCCCCACCCAGGGCCCTGTGCCCCTCAGCAATTATGAAGAGAAAGTTGAGGGGCAAGGGAAAAATGTGACGCTTTGGCTTCCAATCTTGGTAGATTGGGAGGTCAATCCACGGAAAAGACGCCGTCACTTGAGATCTAGAAAATATATAAATTAAATTATACCCAGAGTAAGCTATGGGTATGGCAGAGATCGCTCAGTTCTCACTCTGATAGACCAGCCCATCACCACATGACTAGAACCCAATCCCCTCAGCATCAGCTAGGAAAGGCCCTAGAAAGCCGCCTTTGGCGGGGGGATAGCTCCCCTATTTCAACCCCTTTCGGGGTCGGGCACCCGCCCGATTTTCCATTGTAAAATAAGTTTGTGCTTAACTGCAGTAATGAAAGGTAGCCTATAAATAGGCGAGCCTATGTTGGCTGTGCAATTGTCTCGATTTGACCATTTTTATCTAATTAGGCCTAAAGCAGCCTGAGCCTATTCCCAACCCCCAAACAGTATCCCATGTTAAGCCAAGCTAGGCCTAGTCTAGTATTACAATTTAAGGTAGCATTGAAGGAGACTACAGCAGGACTTACCTTTGACCGTGTATAGGCTATCCTAGTGTTTACTAGGCCTATACCCCTTTGAAAGGACATTAGCCTAGCCTAACCTTACCTAACCTATCATAGTAGGCTATTATGGGTGGGGGCTGCCGCCCCCACACCCCGATTTTTGGTGTATTTGCCTATTTTGCCCCCTGCTGGCAATATGACGATGACATGACAAGTTTTTCATTCCTCTTTCTATGTTTTTCCCCTTCAGTTCTTATTCTGTCTCATTCGGTTGTCCTCCGGACGGCCTATATCATATGCCACCCTGGCCTGGCTAGGTTATTAGCTCCTGACCTGATTTGTGTCGGTCGCTGATGCGGTCGAGCTGACTCGATTTCCCTCGGTGTGTGTATTTTTTGTGCATTTCGGTGCGATATATTTTTTTCATAGACCTGATCTCTCATTCTTCGCTTTTGATCACTTCTTAATTGGTGCTGTGCTGCAGTGTAGCAGTTCTTGCCTAATCTTTCGGCTCTACCCTATAAGAGTTCTGCTGTGGAACTCATGTGGTGCGGCTGAATTGGTGAAATGGCGAGAAATGTCTGCGTATCTTCACCATCTTAGATTTGTTCACCTGCCCTTCCCTACCTATCATGTCTTGATTGGTTGTCCATCTTGATCTAATTCTTCAGGCCAGCCCTATTAGAGTATTTTGGGAGAACTCAGTGGTGTGGTTAAACTATTTTTAATATATATTTGTTTAAATATGTAAGATATGGAATAAATTATGTAAAATGTATTGTTTTTACTTTATACCTATACATATAATTGTCATTATTAAGGAAATTCCATTGACTATTTACATCGCTAGGCCTAGCTTCCTTATTTCTATTAATTTCCTCCAGTTCACAATGAAACCTATTGCTAACTTCTTTGTTCTTCAGCAGCCGCGGCGGTGTCGGCGATGGACGCTTGGGATAATGTTCCCGTCTATTTTGAATGCCATTGGATACAATAATATGTTGAAAGACCCCCCTCACCCCCCCCTCGACATGTTATCATCATCATATATTATATTACCAGTAGGGGGCAAACAACCAAAAAAATTGCCGCAAAGCCCTTCCCTCAACATATTATTGTATCCAATGGCGGTCAAAATAGACGGGAACATGATCGCAAGCGTCCACCGCCGCCGCCGCCGTCATGTTTACATGGTCGATCGCCGCAGTTTGGTTAGGCCTATTTGCCCCCTGCTGGCAAATTATATGATGATGACAATATGTCATGGGGGTGTTTGCCCCCCTCAACATATTATTGTATCCAACGGCATTCAAAATGGACGGGAACATGATGGCAAGCTTTCGTCGCCGCTCTGCATAGTGTAAACATTGGTGGTGGTACGCCCGAACTCTACATTCTGCCCGGCTAGGCCTATATTATAGGCTACAATAAATGAATAGGCTAAGCTATTTTATCTATAGGCTAGACCTAGTCTAATATTACAATTTAAGGTAGCATTCAAGGAGACTACAGCAGGACTTACCTTTGACAGGTCACCGGGTATAGGCTATCCTAGTGTTTACTAGGCCTATACCCCTTTGAAAGGATATTAGCCTAGCCTAACCTAACAACCTTACCTAACCTATCATAGTAGGCTATTATGGGTGGGGGCTGCTGCCCCCACACCCAATTTTTGATGTATTTGTCTATTTTACCCCCTGCTGGCACCCTCAACATATTATTGTATCCAATGGCATTCAAAATAGACGGGAACATGATTGCAGACGTCCGCCGCCTCCGTCATGTTTACATTTGTCGATCGGCGTTGTTAAGTTTGTGTCTATTTTGACGGAGATTTATTTTGGTTATTTGCCCCCTGCTAGAAATATATATTATGATGACAATATGTCATGGGGGGGTGAAGGGGGGCAAAGCCCAACCTCAACATATTATTGTATCCAAGGCAGTCTAAATAGACAGGAAAAGGATGGCAAGCGTCCGACGCCACTACGCGTACGTGTAGTGTAAACAAGGCTGGTGATACTTACAGTTTCTTACAGTATTACAGTTTCTTACAGTAGATCCTCTGGAAAAAGGCAAACTATGCCTGTGTATCCAGCTCAGTACCAGTACTTGCACTGCTGCGGTCGTTCACGGTGTTGGCGGCGGCGGTAGCAGACGCAACATTTTTACTATTCTGTATTTGTGTTTTATAATCAAACTTCAAATCTTGTCTTCCCCATATGCTTTATCAAGATTACTTTCAAACTCCCTTATTGATTCGGAATCGACTACATACTGGGGCAGTGCGTTCCACTCATTTACCACTCTATCACAAAATGAGTTCTTTGCCTTCTCAAGCCTATTTCTTTCTTTGTAAATTTTCTTAGAGTGTCCTCTCGTTCTTGTTCCCTCCCGCATCAAGAAGATACCTTCACACACATCCTCATCGTACTTTCCTGACACTATCTTAAAAGTCTCTATCATATCCCCTCTCTTTCTCCTATATGCCAGTGTCGGAAGCCCCAGTGTCCTCAACCTCTGCTCATAGCCCGCGTTCTTCAACGTTGGTACCAGCTTGCTAGCTCTCCTCTGCACTTTCTCCACTGCTTCTATATCCTTTACCATATATGGAGCCCACACCTGGTTTGCATATTCCAGGTGCGGCCTAACCAGCGCTGTATATAGATTCCTGAAGATTTCTTCGTCAAGTGACACAAATGTCCTCCTTATCAGCCCTACAATTCTATTGGCTTTGTTTATCTTTTCCGCTAAATGTTCTGAGAAATTTAACTTATTGTCTATCACTACTCCTATATCCTTTTCTGCACTCACTTCCTCCATCGCTTCATACATACTGTATCCTACCTTGTCTATCTTGCTGGTCCCAATCCGCATGTACTTGCATTTTTTTGGATGAAAAGGCATTAACCAATGCTCAGACCACATCCCTTCATGCCCTCCACATCTCCTTGAAGCAAACCCATATCTTCCTTACTCCTCACTCTTCTATACAGTTTTAGTGTCATCCGCATACAGGTATACCTCACTTCCATTCGTTATAACTTCAGGCAAGTCGTTGATAAATATAACGAACAGCAGTGGTCCCAACACAGATCCCTGAGGTACCCCACTTGTAATTTCCCTCCACCCGAGCCTATTCCATTCACCAGTACCCTCTGTCTCCGATCTTTCAGGAAGGCTTCTATCCATTTCACACATTTCTCCCCTATATTATAGCTTCTAACTTTCTCTATTAACCTTTTATGTGGGACCTTATCGAAGGCCTTCATAAAATCGCAATATACCACGTCTATTACATCACCATCTTCTAGAATTTGCATCCAATCATCTACCACCTTAATTAGCTGTAGTACCGTCGACCTCCCCGGCAAGAATCCGAACTGTCTCCCACTGAAAAGTTGGTTTGACTTCATATGATCCATTATTCCTTCTCTAATTACCGTTTCCATTAGTTTACACACAACACTTGTCAAACTGACTGGTCTATAATTCCCTGGGTCATTTCTCTTTCCTTCTTAAATATAGCTGTTATGTTCGCCTCTCTCCAGTCCATCGGGATTTGTCCTATATTAAACGATACCTCAAATAACATTTTCAATGGCTCTACTAACATCTCTCCTCCTTCCTTTATGATTCTTGGGTGTATCCCATCCGGTCCCGGTGACTTACTTCTGTTCATTTTTTCTATAGCCCTTCTTATTCTAGCATGAGAAAACTCTATTAGTTCCAGTGCCGGTGCCTGTTTGATGGGAATAGTAGGCACTGCATCCTCCGACTCCACTGTTAGTACCCCCCCAAAGTATTTCCCCAGCACCTCTGCTTTCTCCTTATTAGTCTCCGCTCTACTCCCATCATTCAACCCCCCCCCCCCCACCAGCTCTGGGATCCCTATTCTTCTTGTTAACTTTTCCTGAATGTACTTCCAGAATATTTTTGGATTATCCTTCACATTTCTAGCTATCTCTCTCTCCCTCTCCTTCACCCCCCTCCTTGTTTCCCACCTTATTTTATTGTTTATTTGTCTGCGTTCCAGATCCACTTCCTTAGCCTCTATACTAGACCCCCTGTTCTTTTTTAACAATTTTAATCTTTCCCACAATCGTTTCTTTCTTCTAATCAATATCCAAAGCTTCCTTTTCATTGGCAATTCTGGGTTAGTTCTTTTCCTCAATTTTGTTTTATCCTTATATTCCCTTACTGGTACACTTTTGGATACAGCATTCTCCAGTTTGACTCTAATTTTCCTCCACATTCCTTCAGCGTCTTCACCGTTCAAATATTCCCCCCAGTCAATGTCCAAACACCGTCTCAGAAGCTCATAATCTGCTCTATCATACATGTATATTTTTCTATTGCTTCTATTACCCCTCTCCGATTTAATGTTACAACTAAAGCTTTATACAGGCATGGTCACTACGACCTATAGGGCTATCCACATTAACATGTTCCGCTATATCCTCTTCATTGCTAAAAATCAAACCAAGTATACTCCCCTGCATCCCATCTCTATATCTTGTCATCTCTACAATATGTTGCGTTAAAAAACAATCTCTCACTTTCTCTATAAACTTATTTTCCAGGCTACCCTGTCCCGCTGGAGTAGTACAATTTGCCCAGTTGATCCTTGGCAAATTGAAATCTCCAATCAAAATTTTATATTTGTTCTCTCTATTATCTATCTCCTCCATTGCTTTCAGTAGGTTATCATCCTCTCCCCTGCTATTATTTGGGCTTCTATATATAGAGGCAATTAGAATTGATCCTCTTACACATTTTACTTCAATAAACAAATACTCACAATACTGCTGTCTCATATCCACCTCATTAACCTTGAGCTCTTTTCTTACATAAATAAACAGTCCTCTTCCAACCTCTGCTCTAATAGCATTTCTCTCATATAACTCAAAACCCTCCAAACTATATTCCACCAGTTCCCTTTCAATTCTAACATTTTTTGGTCTTACTTCCTGTAGGGCTATGACATCAGGTTTTTCCTCTTCATCCTGCAACCTACATATCAGTTCTCTGTTCTTGTCCTGAGTAAACACATCCACATTACTAAACATAATCCTTAATCCATCTACCATTCCTTCAGCAATTACACCATCCCGCTTCTCCAGTCCGTACCCTACTCCCCTGTTAGCATTACTGGGTCTGCCTCTTTGTCTCCTGTCTCTCCCTGTGACACCTCCACCCCGTTCTCCTCCTCCGTCACAACTCTCATCACATTCTCTCCCCTCCCTGATCTCCCCCTCCTTTCTACTCTTATAAACCACTTCCTCACTTTTCCGTCCCTCACTCTCCAGTAAAAATTTCTCTTATCCTCCTCATCCAACTTTCCATTATTTTCATCAGCCTTTTCTTGTAATTCCTTAATTTTTTTCCTTTGTTCTATACTCAAATCCTTCTTTAATCTTATGTGTTTCAGTTTATCATTTGTATTTAGCCTCCAACTAAAAATTTGTCACAGTCTCCGCCACTACCCTAGTTTTAAACTGTACCCTTATAGGTCTCATCTCTCCCCTTTTATATCTACCTATCCTACTGATCTCCTCCACCTGCCCTTCCCATCCATAATCGTCCTCATCCACACCTTTCAAGACCTCCTTCACTGTCTCCATATCCCTCACTTTTCTCACTCCATTATCATTCATATGAGTCTCTATATCTCCATACAAGATTACACCCCTATCCCTGTCCATGGCTTCCCTCACGACACTCTCCTTGTTCTTCATGACCCCTACAACTGCACTCTCAAAACTTTTTTTGGTCATATTCATTTCTTCCTTTTGCTCTTTCATAATATCCTCCAAATCCTTGACTTTTTGTTTACCTACCACCGTCCATGCAGTCGACTCCTTTACTTCCGTGAAACGTCCTTCGTATTCCTTCAGCTGCTCCTTCAATGCCATATTCTCTGCTCCCAGTTCATCTACCCTTTTCAATACCATCTCTAGGCTCTCATTAACTGCCCAACCAAAACACCCGGTAACTACATCCTACCCGGCTAATGTCCTTTCAAAGGGGTAGCCTATAAATTAGTAAACACTAGGATAGCCTATACAACGCAACTCTTGCCGATAGGCCTAGCCTAAAGGCTAACCTATTCATAAAGGTGTCTATTTTGACGGCAATTTTTTCGGTTATTTGCCCCCTGCTGGCAATATAAATTATATGATGGTGAAAATATTATGTCATGGGGGGGGGGGGGGGGGCCCTCAACATATTATTGTATCCAATGGCATTCAAAATAGACAGGAACTTTATTGCAAACGTCCGACACCTCCCCCGCCACCGCCATGTTTACATGTGTCGATCGCCGTGGTTAAGTTCGCGTCTATTTTGACGGCGATTTGTTTTCGGTTATTTGCCCCCTGCTGGCAATATATAAGATGATAACAATATGTCATGAGGGGGGGAGCCTCAACAATGACCTCTAACCTCTGTATCTCAAATAGGGCTAGAGCAAATTGGCTGCAAAATTCCACATCTAGGCTATTCCTTGACTGACTCTTCCCAAATGGTAGACATATTAGCTTGATCACTCTAGGCCTAGGCTAGTTGTTTTTTAGTTACAGAGGTTATAGCCTAGGTCATGATTTCTTGCCTACTTACAGCGAATAGACCAGGCCTATTGTAGATTGGTAAAATATTTGCTTAATAGCCTAGGCCTAGGCTATGCAATTGTCTCGATTTGACTAATTTTACCTAATTAGGCCTAAAGCAGCCTCAGTCTATTCCCAAACCCCAAACAGTATCCCATGTTAAGCCCTAGGCTAGGCCTAGGCCTAATCCCACTCTCAATCAAAAGTCGAACCGATAAATTCGTACCTACCGGTAGCGCTGCCTCGGCTAGGCCTATATTTTTCGTGAATAGATATAGAAAATGGTTTAAAGGAAAGAGCATCCTATATTATGTTCAAATAATATGTAATAGCACTGTGTATGGTTGTATTACATTTAAATAGTGATAGATGTGTATATTAATGGGATAAATACTCCGAAGTTCGCATACGTTCAGAAAATTTTGTGCAACACTGTTGCCAGATACTAATCAATCCCATTATCATTATATCATAATGGATTTTACTCATTTGCATAATTTCAAATACCTAGCACATTAATATAATATTTTCCTATCTTTTTTGTAGTGATATTTGTCTGATTTAGTGGTATATTGGTGTCTGTCTAGGGTTATAATGCATTGTGAAAGTTACCTCTGCATCTCTGACTTGGCTTAAGTGCCCCTGCTTTCTTTGAGTACTACACAGCAAGAGAAGCTTTCGGTTCTGTCTCAGAGTGTCAATTACTGTTCAAGGTAAACACAACTGCTAAATTCGACCTCATGTTCAAATAATATGTAATAGCATTATCTATGGTTGTATTAGACAACAATCGTGATAGGTTTCTATTTTATGTGGATAAATAGTATTAAGCTGAATAAACTAAATACCGAAAGTTCACTAGAGTGGTAGTTGATACATATGAGGGAGGTAGAAGATAGGAGGGAAGGGCTAGGCAGTGTTGCCAGTTGTATCGCTAGATATTACCGCTAGATGTAGAGCTATTTACTTCAATTTAGCAGCCATTTTTTCATATCTAGAGACATTTACTAGGGATAATTTAAAAAGTCAGACATTCTAGTCATATTACATTGTAAAATTTGCAAAACAAACAAACCAAAACACTTTAGAAATTGCAGCATTATTCTAACATTGTTTGACTATGTAGCAACATGCTAGCGACTTTTGAGAAAGGATCTAGCGGTATTTTGTGGAGACATACTGGGTGGTGGTTGCAGTGGTGCCAGTTGTATAGCTACATATTACCGCTAAATGTAGAGCTATTTACTTCAGTCTAGCAGCCATTTCTTTTATATCTAGAGACATTTACTAGGGATAATTTGAAAATTTCAGACATTCTAGTCATACTACATTGTAAAATTTGCAAAACAAACAAACCAAAACTCTTTAGAAATTGCAGCATTATCCTAACATTGTTTGGCTATGTAGCAACATGCTAGCGACTTTTGAGAAAGGATCTAGCGGTATTTCGTGGTAACACTTTAGGAGGGTTAAAATACGAGTCACACGGGCAATTGCCAAAACTTTAAAGGTCCATATCATTCTTATTAAACTAAGCATTTGGCAAAGGGAGGAATTGTTAAAAACCTTAGCCAATACTCTGTCATTCACCAAAAATAAATTTAAATTTATCATTATTATTTGGTAGGGTCGGTATGTATAGGTAGGTTGGCTAAATAATTGCTGGAATTCGTAGGGACTCGAACGGTTTTGAGATAGTTAAATAAAAAAACAAAAGTTAGGACTGAATAATAAAGAGATTATGTTATTAAGCAAAACTGGGGGATGCGTGGAAGCCTATAGACTATCTATCTATCTATCTATTGCCCGACGCCGTGATCCCCGAAGGGGTGGCCACGAACGAACCGCCCCCATGCACCTCTGTCCCCAGTCAGTCGACGCCCCTCCCCCCAACCAGCACCGCCTTCGTTCATGTAGTTCCTCACTCCATCCTTCCACCTCATATTCGGTCTACCTCTCCCCCTCTGTCCCTCCACCTCGCTCTCGTACACCCTCTTAGTCATTCTCTCGCTTTCCATACGTTCCATATGGCCGAACCATCTCAAGTTGTTCCTTTTCACACTTTCCAGCACATCTACCTCCACACCACACCTCCTTCTTACTTCCTCATTAGTCTGTCTATCCCTCCATGTAACTCCGCACGCACTCCTTAAGTAATTCATTTCCACTGCTCTCACTCTTGGTCTGAGTCTCTCAACCAACGTCCATGCTTCGCTTCCGTAAGTCAGTGTCGGGATTACCACACTGTCATGCAAGGACTTCTTCACTTCCATACTGACCACCCTATTTCTTGTTACTGCTTTTAGCGTTCCTACAACCCTCTTCCCCTGTTGTACCCTCTCCCGCACCTCTTCATCCATAGTCCCATCTTTACTCAACACACTGCCCAGATACTTAAAAGAGTTGACGATCTCCATAGCCTGACCGTTCAGCTTCACCTCACACTCTGTGACTTCACCCCTTTCGAAGACCATAACCTTGCTCTTCCCCGTATTTACCTTCAAATTCCGTTTTTCGCACACAGTTCCAAACTCATTTACCAGACCCTGCAACTCCCATTCATTATCACTCATCAGAACTGTATCATCCGCAAACAGCAGTATAGGTAGCTTCCACTCAATTCCCTCCCTTTTCAGCGATACACCAACATCCACTGCTCTTGATAGTATTTCTTTCATAACTCCATCCATATATACAGTAAACAACCACGGGGACATCACACACCCCTGTTTCAAACCAACATTCAGGTCAAAGAACTCGCTCTGCTCACTCTCCACACGTACTGCCGCCTTTGCACCCTCATACATGCTCTTCACTGCTTTCAGCAACTTGCCCTCTACTCCGTATATTCTAAGTACTTTCCACAAACCTTCTCTATCCACTCTGTCATAGGCCTTCTCCAAGTCCATAAAGGCAACATACACCTTTTGTTTCTTCTCCAGATACTTCTCCACAACACAATTCAGGGTAAAAATCTGATCTACACATCCTCTTCCCTTCCTAAAACCTCCCTGCTCGTCGCCTATCCATTTCTCCGTTCTCACTCTCACTCTCTCAATCACTACCCTACTGTATACCTTCCCTACTACGCTTAGAAGACATATTCCTCGGTGGTTACCACACACTCCTCTTTCCCCTTTGCCCTTATATAGGGGGACTATTATGCCAGTCTTCCAGTCATCGGGTGCACTCCCCTTCTCCCATGCTAGTTTGCACATTTTCCATACCCATTCTATCACTATCTCACCACCATACCTCAACATTTCCCCACACACTCCATCTGTTCCTGGTGCTTTCCCCAACTTCACTCTTTTCATGGCTTCCCACACTTCTGACCTCCTGATCCCCACCTCCTCCTCCACTACTTCTCTTCTTCTCCCTCCCATACCATATCCAGCTATGTTTGCTGGCTCTTCATTCTTTCATTTAGCAACTCACTGAAGTACTCCCTCCATCTTTCGACTCTCTCTTGCTTCTCGGCTAGCATTCTCCCATTCTTATCTTTCACACCCTTACTGTTTCCCTTGCTACCTTCCCTAACTTTCTTGACTTCTTTCCAGAACAGTTTCTTACTCTCCCTCCATTTTACACTCAGATTCCTTCCAAATTCCTCATCTACTCTTCTCTTACTTTCCTTCACTACTCTCTTCACCACCCTCTTACTCTCCACGTACCTCGCTCGTTTTCTGTCTCTCGGAATCTTCATTCCCTCTACTACCCAACCACTCTCTATATGCTTTCTTCTTTTCTTCCACAGCTATTCTTACCTCTTCTGTCCACCATGCTGTACCTTTCACTCCCCTCCCTCTTCTCCTCACTCCACACACCTCCTCACATGCTGCACAGATCTCATCCTTAAACACCTTGCTCATCTCCTCCACTTCCTCCATAACTTCCAGGTCGAACCCACCTAGTCGTCTTTCCACTGCTCTCCTGTACTCCTCCCTGACTTCCTCCTCCTGCAACCTCTCCACCCTCCTCACCATTCCACCCTCCTCTCGCCTCCCTCCCGCTCTCCTCACCCACTTCTTTTGTATCCTAACCTTAGCTACCACTACATAATGATCAGACAGACCCCCTCCAATACCCCTATACACCCTAGCATCCATCACAGATTTCTTCATTCGTTCATCCACACATACATAATCAATCAATGACTTTCGTTCCACCACTGTCTTATCCTTCATCGTCAACATCCGTTTCCACGTGTACCTGTGGATCATTCTGTGTCGGAAGAAGGTGTTGGCTATCCACAGCCTCCTCCCCACACATACGTCCACAAGTGCACTACCATTCCCATTCACCTCTGATGGTACCCCCCACCCTCCCACCACTCCCTCAACTTTCCTATCACCCACCTTACCATTCATATCCCCAATCAGAAATATTCTTTCGTTCTTGTCAAACTTCTCCAGGCACGCCTCCACATTCATCCAGAACTCCTCTTTCTTTCTTTCAAGTATATCCTCTGTCGGGGCATACACGCATACAATCACCCACGTTTGTATTCCTACTTTCATTCTCACCCACACAATCCTTGAACCCACAGACCCATACTCTCTTACACATTCCTTCCATTTGCTACTTACAAACAAACATGCACCTTCTCTCGCTGTTCCTTCACTCACTCCAGCACACACACCCATTCCACATTCCCATTCTCTCACATCTGAACCTTTCCATTTGGTCTCTGTCATTCCACATACATCCAGCCTGGCATTCACTAACACTTCCAGAACCTCTCTCGCTTTTGTGCCATCATTCATGCCACTAACATTCCACGTAGCCATTCTTAGAATGTCCGAAGGCATGTCCTTAGTCGGTCGTGGTCCATCAACGTTGGTTCCGTCCGCATCCGAGGCTGTTCGTTCGTTTTTTTTTGCTTAGATATTTTTTCCGGGTGGGGGTCGCAAGCCCACCGACCCAACCTCTTTAGTCGCCTCTTACGACACGCAGAAGGCACGTGGGGCATATTCTATTCCCTAACCCGCAGGGGGTTAGGGTCTATAGACTGTAGACTGTAGTCTATAGACTGTAGACGGTAAACTTTGTGTGTGGTAGCGAATTCGGTTTTAAAGTAATTTAAGAATAGACAGTTTTCAATGCTGCGGCCAAACTATTCCACCCATTTATATTGTTTTGGTATCAAAACGTTCGGAATCGCGAGGCTCACCCAACTACGCAAGCATGGCTCTGATCATCGGCGTAGTTTTCAAGATGTGGAATTTTAAGTGGAATTAGAGGTTTTTTCAAGATTGCCGGAAAAAAACCCACGTGCAAAAGCAAAACCTTCTCTATAAAATTTGCGGAGCATTAGTAGGGGAGTGCGTATGCCAAAGCCCAGTCGTTTCCTGTGAGTGGGAGAGACGGTATTTAACACCTTACGAGCGGCCTATGCGGTTTATTTATATGTACCGCCCAGCGGGGTGTTTTTAGCCAAAATAGGGCTGTTTACGTGATCATTTTCATGCCTAAATAAGACCCAGAACGTAAAACAAGTATCTATCCCTGAAAGGGCATAAACAGAGCTTTCGAATGACACCATAACGATCCTTTTATGATGGCTAGTTTTCTTGCAATACCCGTGCAACGCGAGTGCAAAAAGCATGTTATTAGGCACTTTCCCCATACAATTCCGTATATAGCGAGTGAGAGAGGGAGGGAGGAGGTGGGATTCATGTCAGTAGGTTCGCCGCGGTGGTCTGGAGCAGTCATACGCTCGCTACTCTCCTGCCACCACTTGTCTCTCTCTCTCAGCCACATTACGTGCTGAAATTGCCACACGATATATGTCGAGCACCGCCACATAGTCCAGCTTTATTTAACTCGACTTATGTTGCGCCCCGACATTTAAGGGTTAAGCGTCAAGTTTTTCGGGAAATCAGCTGCCACGGACCTGTTTGGCCACCATGCCGGATGTTTAGCATATCAAAAGTTGCCCAATACAAAAACGCACCTCTTGTGAAAGTTTGATCCCGATCCAAAAAGCGGTTCTGGAGTTATTGCGTCGAAACCGGCGCGTAAGAAACATTTGGATGAAATTCCAGGTTTAATGATTACAATAGGGGTTCCCCGTAGGGGACGAACCCCTAATAATAATAAATACAAGTAATTCCTCTGATGAGCTGGTGATTCGAACCCGAGACTGGAGATTGGTAGTTGACACCGCTCCAGGCAGGACAGTCTAGTATCTTAATATCAACACCCACACACTTTTACCACATGATTCTTTGTCTTTATATCATCGGAAGCAAGGGACTGGAGTTTCGAAAAGAGGCTCCAGTCCCAGGGCGAATATTTTTCGCCCTAAAACCCCACCCCAATTACCCTAAATTACCCTAGATCCATTTGTTCACTAAATTTGGACCTTTATGGCCATTCAAAGAGGGGTAAATGGAGGGGTGGGGGGTGGGGAGGGGGGTGGGGGCAGCGAAGCGAGCCAAATCAACTGTTTTTTTTGGGGTGGGCTTTTACTTTAGCCTGGGGACCCGCAGAGGGCTGCACACGGGCAGCATGATATGCGGAGGTTGGGGAGTTAAAGGGCTAATGTGAAGCATGAGGATAAGGAGAAGAATGTTTAATGATCCTAGCTTTAAAACTATCAAGAGTGGGACTGTTAACTAACAATATGAGATGGAAGGTGATTCCACTCTTGGATGGTGCAGGGAAAAAATGAGTACCCAAATATGTCGGCGATTGCCTGGTATGTGTGGTATTTTCGGTTGTGGCTGCCTCTTGTGGATCGTATGTTTGTAGGGTGTAAATATGTGTCTTTGTCTATGTCTACTAGATTGTTGTGATTTGGTATAGCACTTGTTGTCTGTGCATTTGTCTTCTTGTTGCAAGTGTGTTTAATTTAATGTCTTGTTTGAGCAAAGTGACCGATGTAGTGTGTCTGTAATCACGTCTGATCCATCTTGCCACCTTATTTTGTATGGCTTCTAATTTATTAATGTTGTTGTGAGTGTGTGGATCCCAAACGGTGTCGCAGTATTCAATGTGTGGTCGAACTAGTGTTTTAAAAGCTAAAATGTTGATGTCTGCGTTGCACCTCCTTAGGTTCCCATGCAGGAACCCCAGGGCTTTGTTGGTTTTGTCCTGACGCTACTCACATGTGTGTTCCACCTCATGTCTACTGAGAGGTGGACTCCCAAATACTTATGTGAATGGACTGTATCAAGGTTGGTATTATGGAGTTTATAGGCAAAGGGGGCAGGTTTCTTGGAGCGGGTAAAACATATGTGGTGGCATTTGTCTGGTCTAAAGGTCATCTGCCACTTGGCTTCCCAGTCTTCAAGGGCTGTCAAGTCGTCTTGAAGTTGAAGGCAATCGTCCCTATCAACTATTACTAAGCTATCGTCCGCAAAAAAGTCTAGTAGTAGAAGTTAAAGATGATGGAAGGTCATTGATGTACGAGAGAAAGAGAAGGGGGCCAAAAACGGTCCCTTGGGGTACCCCCGAAGTTACAGGAACAGAAGATAAGTGGGAGCCATCGAGAACAACACGTTGTTCTCGATTGGATAGGAATGGCTTAATGCAGTGAATAAGTGGTCCTCAGATTCCATAGTAATCCAGTTTAGCTAACAGTCTACGGTGGGGGACTTTGTCGAAGGCTTTGGCAAAGTCTAGGACTATGGCGTCTACTTGTTTGATTTTAGGGTCATTTAGTAACTGGGATATGTCATGAGTCGTTACAAGTAATTGAGTCTCGCATGAGCGTTTGGGCCGAAAACCGTAGTAGTAGGGCGCTGTAATATAGTTACCTTAATAAATGTAGAACAGTGGAAATGTACAGTAGAAGAGTGGGTACTGGGACCCTATACCACTCACATCCATTCGCCTCTGCCCGGCCACTCAAATGAGATGAGTCATGAGTCAGATTCTTGAATCTTGATGCCCCTAAGCCTATCGGGCAAAACCGTTTTGAATTTAGAAACGCAGGACGCAATTTGTAACTTTAATTTTGTTTATTTTATTAATATTGTGTTTAATAATTTTGTTTAGTAGTCATAGTTTTCCATTGCTTGTGACTTTAGTTATGTTTTGAGTGAATTTAGTTATGCTTTGAGTGAATTACCCTAGAATTACCCTATATTATGCATTACCCTAAACAGTACCCTAGAAGAGGTCTGATTACCCTAGTTTAGGGTATTTTACCCAAAAATGGAAGCCCTGTCCAGTCCTGCCGCTCTTCTTGACTTACAGTGTGCTGGCTTAATAATCCAGAGGGGTTGATAGCCTCTGAAGTCCTATTTTAACTAACCAATTTATATCATCGGAGAAACTGAAGGAAAGCCATTGTTATCCTATAACTCAGAAAATATAAGGACTTTACTATAACATTAATCATACCAATACAATTAACTAAACATTGGACCTATTTGTTTTGTAAAGATATAATAAATGGCTATAAAGACACAGATACGTTCTCTCTTATCATATTATTACCTCCATGAGGATTATGACGCGTTTTAACAGTGTGTTCTGGCTATCATTAGACGATTATACTCTGTTTAGGAAGGATGAGGGATGAACGATATATTGTTTAACTCATTGATTGCTCGAGGCCTTCCAAAACTGAATACAATTGCCTAATGGTAGCCAGAATATACTGTAAATACGCGTCATAATCCTCAAGGGGTTAAAAGTGTTTATATGCCTATGGGAGGGCACAATCATGAGGAGGTGAATCTAACTGCATGACATAAACAGATATATTTGTGGATTTATTGAGTACCACGAAGAGTACAGCTATACTCGGTTTCTTTGCAGCTGACGATAATTAGAAATCCCTTGGCAGCTGATTACTCGATGTATGTAAGCATGTATAAATGTACAGTATATACTCTCAGGCACTAATTACCCCATAGCTGGGGGTGGCCGACTCGAGACACAGCCCGAACAGAGAGAAAACATACATCACACATCTTACTCGCGAGGCTCCAGTCCTGACGCAATTCTTGACTTACAGTGTGCTGGCTTTATAATTCAGTAAGGTTGATAGCCTCTGAATTCCTATTTTAACTAACTAACTAACAAACTATAAGCCCCATATCTCACTACAAAATCTTCAAAATACCTGATCAATCTTGATAGGAACTTTGCAATTTACCGTAAAGTTAAAACAAGCCGACTATACTTATTAATTATACAAACATTATAATTATGCAAGTAAGACGGAAAACATGACATCATTCATTCACTTCATTTTAAAGAGGTATTTGTATTTATTTTCTTGTATTTATTTATTCATTATTACCTTTAGTTTCCTCCCAAGACCTCCATCAAGACCTCCATCAAGACCTCCATCAAGACCTCCATCAAGGCCTCCATCAAGACCTCCATCAAGCTTACAAAATATCACCAATTCATCGAGGTGATTTTTATTTTTTTTTTTTTTTTGGTATAATCATGTCCCGGCAGAAGGCCAGTTCCTCCTAAAATGCAGGCTCGTTTTCATAATATTCTGGTTACCATTATTCGATTTTCTTTAGCTTATAATCTACCTTCAGGAATCAAAGGGGCTAATGCGATCTCAATAAACCCTCTCCATAACGTTGATCCTTCTTAAGCTGCATAAAATAATGTTTGTTTACCAGGATAAAAGGTAAAAAGGGGTTATCGTGCTGAAGGGGTTAACCCTGAAAATGTGGTGAGTAAAACTTGTCTTTCTGTAGCCATATTTGTAGAGAATATGTTTGAAGTTGATATAATATTGAAACAGAATAGCATATAAAACAAAAACAAAGAAACATCATAGTGTAGAAATTAAAAGCGGTGACCTAATGGAAAAGGAATTATGAGGTGAAGGTTTGTGTTGTTGATAATAAGATGCTGGAATGTCCTGTCTGGAGCAGTGTCGACTCCCAACCCACCCGGAGGCATATTCCTAAACTTTGTACTGATACTGCACCGGGAGTAATTAGAACCAATCAGAGGGCGCGAGGTACAGTGACGTCACCCACGGGAGAGGAGCTAAATGCCCAGTCTCTCTCTCTCACTCACTCACTCACACACACACACACACTCTCTCTCTCTCTCTCTCTCTCTCTCTCTCTCTCTCTCTCTCACATAATAGCTGCACTATTTGTCAATGAGAGTACAACTAAGAATGACAAAACATGATTCATAATATTAGAAATCTTCCATATAAAGTAAGGTTGATGAAATTAGGCTTACATTCGTTAGAGACACGCACAATTGGAGGGAATATGATAGAGGTGTTCGAGTGGGCCTGTGGGATAAATAAATGGGACATGGTAACAGTGATATCGAAAGAACTCTTAAACAAATGATTTCAAATTAGATAAATTTTGTTTCATAAAAGCTATAGACAAGTATTGGTTCGGTAACAGAGTTGTAGACATGTGGAATAGGCTACCGAGTGATATGGTAGGATCAAGAACGATAGAAAGCTTCAACATATAATTAGATATGCATATGAACGAGATGGGTTGAGTTTGAAAGGGATCTGCCTTGTGTGGGCCAATCGGCTCTCTGCAGACTCCCCATGTTCTTATGCTCTTATCACCAAGTATCAGATTCAAACAATTAATTTATATTATTAACTACATAAAGGATTAAATTATTGTGGGACTGTGTGTGGGCCAAATAAAACGTTGCTATGTTATGGTTATGAGTAAATAAGAGTATTAGGCCTACGCGTATTGCACAGCCGTGGACAGACATTTCTAGACAATTTAGGAGGCACAATATTATTACGCTGGCGAACCATATTGATAAACTGATGGCATTCGCTAGTTAATGCTCAGCCTTGTTATTTTTTTATAAAAGATAATTTATGAGCGTAGTTCGAAGCACCAAACACTCGGAAAGGAAACTCCCTCTCGCGCTCACTCGTACCGCTCTCACACGTACCGAAGCCACTTGAAACAATGAACCCTCAAACAAAACAGGCTCTCACTAACACCCAAATATGGATCCACTCATCCGAATATATTCACACTTACTAAAGAATTATGAATCATAAATATCCCTGACAGTGTTAATGCATTATCTTTTCATTAATGACATTTAATGGACTTAACTTCTTGTTCTCTGTATTACACTTTGTAATTTTGATGGTGTATATTTTAAACACACTATATATATATATATATATATATATATATATGTTTCGGGTGGATGGGACTCGTTAGCCTTGGTTGGCAACCCATCTAGGGGAGACAACCTTATAAAAATCCGGGTGGATTGGACTTGTCAGCCTTAGTCGGCAACCTGTCTAGGGGAGTAAACCTGATACAAAGCCGAACTGCTTGCCTAAGGGTAAGGCAGGTTAGTGGATGGATTGGCAGAATATCACTGTAGAAAAATAGTGCTAACAAGATACACAAAGGGCCTCGGAGTCGGACGGATCCTGAATTGAGTGGTCAAACCTGTAAGTCCTTCAGTAAACTGACTCGGATTGTTCCTCTACAGGGAGTAGGTCCGCTTGGGGGCATTATGTGTATGGCCACCCTCATTAAGGGGAGTTAGGCGTCCGGCAATAGACAGAGAGATAGTTAGATATATATACACACACACACACACAAAAGCTATCTAAATTTACACAAAGTGATAATTTGCTTATAAAATCACTATATTTCGAATTGCTTATGGCTACTAAACAAAATGGCTTGAAGCACGTTTCTCCATTTACTGAAACACAAATATATTCAGGACAATGGCCCTGTATCTCTTCATTCTGGCAATACCGTATACCCTACGAATTATGAAATATGCTAGATACCTAATAGGCCACTGTAACTTGCTACCTAGTCACCTTAAGGGGGTAGTGGCTGTTTTTTTGGATATTAACCCTTTCAGTACCGGTGACATCCTTTTCAATATATTCTGGCCACTATTAGACGGTTGTATTCAGCTTAGCAATGATGTCTAACCGTTCAAATACTACAGATTATCTCAATTAATCATTTTAGCTACCATATATCCTTTCTAAGCTTCATAAAATCGTCTGAATGCCGCTGCAATAGAAACAAAAAGACGTCACCGGTACTGTAAGGGTTAATTCATTTATTAATATTTGTTTCCAGTATACTCGCTAGACCTCCATCAAGCTTAGAAAACATCCCCTAGAGTCCTAGACCTACCTTCAAGATATATTTGTTAATTTTTTCGGTAGAAAAATTTCCCGGCTGAAGGCCGGTTCTTCTTAAAATTACAGGCTCGCTATCGCTCGCCAGGATAATAGTGACACCTAAAAGGCACGAACGGTCTTCAAATTGACAACGAAATTGGGTGAAAGATATTAAAATCATCAAACTAATGGGGCTGATACAATCTCGCCTAGAGTTCTAAAAGAAGCTAAGGATGACCTCTCCAAACCACTGACATTACTATTCAATAAATCCTTGCAGTCTGGAACTATGCCTGATCAGTGGAAGCTAGCCAACGTAACACCGATATTCAAAAAAGGCAGCAAATCCCTACCCAGTAACTATCGTCCAATTAGCTTAACCTCAGTTGTATGTAAAATGCTAGAAACAGTCATAAGAGACAGACTCGTAAATCACTTAGACGAAAATAACATACTTAAAGATACTCAACATGGCTTTCGTAAAAAACGTTCCTGTTTAACAAACCTCTTAGACTTCTTCCACGATATCCTCAACCTCTACGATGAGAGGAAAGCTGTAGATATTATATACCTTGATTTTCAAAAGGCCTTTGACAAAGTTCCCCACAAACGTTTACTGCTAAAACTAAAAGCGCATGGAATACAGACGGTGTGTTGAAATGGATAGAAAATTGGCTCAGCGACAGAAAGCAAAGAGTAGTCATATACGGTAAGGCATCTAAATGGACCAATGTAAGTAGTGGGGTACCCCAGGGATCGGTACTAGAACCAATTATCTTTCTAATTTACATCAACGACATAGATGAGGGTCTCACCTGTACAATTTCAAAATTTGCTGACGATACAAAAATTGCAAATAGCGTACTCTCAAAAGAACAAGTTGACGATATGCAACACAATCTAGATAAATTGTCATGTTGGGCCCAAATTTGGCAAATGAGTTTCAATGCGGATAAATGTAAAGTACTACATATCGGATACCAAAATGAGAAAGCAAACTATGCGATGAATGGCACTCAGCTTAAGAATGTAAACAGAGAAACCGATCTGGGAGTAACAATATCGAGTAACCTAAAACCGAGTCAACAATGTTCAGAAGTTGTTAAGAAGGCAAACAAAATAATTGGCTTTATAGGCAGGTCATTTGAGCATAAATCCAAAGAAGTTATCCTAACCCTTTACAATTCCTTAGTCCGCCCTCTTCTGGAATACTGCGTTCAATCCTGGTGCCCTTATTACCAAAAATATATAAACAAGGTAGAACGAGTTCAACGTAGAATTACCAAAATTATACCTAGCCTAAAGAACAAACCATACGAAGAGCGTCTTAGAGAATTAAATCTATTTCCTTTAACCCAGCGCAGATTAAGAGGTGACTTAATTCAAGTGTTCAAAATCATCAAAGGCATCGACAATGTAAACTGTAGTAAGTACTTCACTATCGACCACTCTAATTACACGCGGGGAAACGGTTGCAAAATTATTGGTAAATCTTTTAACTCACACGAATCTAAGAATTTCTTCTTCAATCGAGTTGTCAACTTGTGGAATGGGCTTCCCCGAGACATTATAGACTGCATCACCGTTGATTCATTTAAACTCCGCCTAGACACTTATCTCGCATCAAACCCGCGACTGACTGCGTTTGTAAATGAATAACTTTATTTTATCCACCCCTCAGTTACTAACCCATCTGTCGCCTACTAACTTCCTAGTCCTGCCACGGACATTAGCTCCAGGGCAGTAATTCCCTTTCCAATGTTCCCTTACCCACTCTAAATCACTGTTTGGACACTTGATCCTCAGTGTTTTGAAGGACAAGCAGCCTAGAAGGGTCACTAGATCTGTTGTTGCTTGATTTCCGTTGTACTCCTTTGTACTCCCCCCTTTGTACTCCTTTGAAGAAGGGGGGCCAGAACAACGACCCATCTCCCCTTAAGCTTACCCAATGAAATTATGAGACTATCTAGCTCACAATACTGGGACGGAGCGCTACGCAATCTTGTTCAGTTTATCGTGCCCTGTAACTTCAAGGAAGGAGGACTTACGACCCCTTAACTTGGCTCAACTTTGGTGATTGGTTCATCATGTCAGGATATCACTTGATCATTCTGCTCCAGTTCAAGGATATACTGTTATTGGCATTTGCATGAATGCAATCAGTTTTACTGTATTGCAATGAACTTTGTGGAAAGAATAGCGTTGCCTTTTTTTTCTTTTTTTCTATGTGATTGAGGGAGGCAAAAGGCAGAACTGCCTATAGCGAGTGCCTCCCCCATAGTTGAAAGAGTGACAGGGCCAAAATCAAGGGACGTTCGAGCCAAAATGCCTGGACACACTGAGTTTGAAGCAATTTAAGTCATAGGAAGAGGGAAAGACTGATTCTGGGAGAGAGTTCCAGAGCTCAGCTGTTGAGTAGAAGAAAGCTTATGTGAACAAGACCATCACTAGAATGTTTAAAGATATATTTTGCTCCTGTTGCTACTAAAACTATCAGGATTTTTTGGGTGCAATTCTTTAAGTTATCTATTGATAAATATGTGCATATCAATCTGTGTGTATATTATTATGCTGATAACTGAATTGTTTTGGGGCAGAAATAAAGGTGGATGTTGAATACAACAATGGTAGAGACAATTCCCAAGTGACAATTTCATATTTTAAACATAAGTTAATATTTATTGTTAGTAGTGATCCATGGAGATAAGTGCAATTGAACATTTAATACGAACATTATATAATAAAGACTCCTAAAGGGAAAACATGGAAATTGGAAAGTGTAACCATACTGAGAGAGGAAATGACTACAAACACCTAGAATGTTTATCGTACAATTACATTGTATGTATAGTCGTCTCCATAAGAAGAGTCATAGGCTCCTCCCTCCCATATTATTAGACATTAGTTTCGTAATGTTGGGACCCTTACACAATTCACCGGAATTCCCCACTCCCCAATTTAATCTTTCCTACCCACAACATTTCCGCTCCCTCTTCCTACTCACCCATGATCCAGCTTTTCTTAGGGGTTTCGCATAGCCCTCCCGACACTCCCAGACTGCCAGACGTCTGGCAGTCCTGTTTAGTCTGGTCAACAGTCCTACATTGTCAGGTGGTGGTCCTGAGTGTCTGGGCATGATCCTGTGTTGCCTTAAAAACTCCCAATATTTTTAGGTTTTCTAGAAGAAGTAAGGCAGTTGGAGCAGCGATATTTTGTCGCAATATTATGGTAGGTGGTTGGGAGGTAGTTTTTCTGGTGGAAGTTGGTTTGTTGGCTGTGTCTTACTGTAGGGAAAAAAAGACCTTGCCCACATTCTTCATTCAAACAATAAAATAATGGAACCATCGTATCCCAACACTGTGTTTCATGTCATACCTTAGACATTTGTAAATATTTGTTTTCTGTATAAATTATATATATCTGAATCAAAGAAAGTATTGTTCATATAAACAATATAGAAATACTGAATGCATACAGTAGCACGTAAATATTATAGTCTATATATAATAATAAATAGTACATTATATACAGTATATATGAAAGAAATGCCTAATATAAGTTAGAAAACAATTACATGGATTGATTGCATTTATATGTCTACAAAATATAATATTAGCCATATATATAATTTTTGTTTGCATGAAGGAGACAAGAGGCAAGCTGCCTGTAACAAATATCTCCCCTAAAGCCAAAAGAGTGACAGAGAGGCAAATTCAAGGGACGTTGAGGTCAAAATACTTGGACACACGAAGTTTAAGGCAGCCAAGTCATAGGATGTAGGTATGATTGATTGAAGAAGAAAGTTACAGAATTCACTTGTTGAATAGATGAAAGAATGATAAAATTTGCAAATTCTTAGGTTGGAGAGCTGAACAGAATTGGAGTGGGATTCCTCAGAAAGGTGGATGCTTTCCAACTCACCGTAAAGGAGGGGTATGCACTCAGGAACCTTTGAAGAACACTCATTATTGTAATAGCGATGAAAGAGTGAAATATATGTAATATTGCGGCATATAGAAAGAGATTGTAAGGAACTAGTAAGAGGAAGTGATGAGGCAAAATGCTTTTGACTCTATCTTTTCGAGAAGTGTGGTATGGGTGGAACCTCCATACATATGTGAAACATACTGGATACAAGGGCGTGTTATGCCCCTATACAGTACAGAGCAAGAAGCTGTGCAAGGTTGAAGAACCCATGAAGACGGTATAGCACACTTTACTTCTGGGATGCTGTTTTGTCAAGAGTGGTAATATTATGATCTTTCCATGAAAAGTCGGATACACCAAGAATTTGGAGAGAATATGAAAGGTTGATATACTGTATATATATTGTTGAAGAGCAATTGTTAGTTTTGTAGAAGATTGGCAAGGGTAGATACTAGTATAAATTGGGTCTTGGAGACATTGAAAGTAAACAAATATTCCCTGCCCCAATCAGAATTTAATGATAGCTCATAAGATAGTTGTGCTATGGCCTTGCCACGTGACTTACATGCTGGATTGTTGTGAAAAACTAATTGAATAATGTAAGGTAGAGTCATCAGCATATGAGTAGATTCGACTAGAGGTATAGTTGAGGATAACATTAATGAATATTAGAAAGATAACCGACCCATGAGGAACACCAGAGTTGATAGGTTGAGAAAGTGAGCAATGGCTGTCCATAACTGCAGCTATGGAACGTTCAGAAATGAAATTAGAGACAAAGGCACAGATAGATGGATATAAACCAAAGGAGGGTAGTTGGGAAAGTAGAGATTTGTGCCTGACATCGTCAAAGGCTTCCAATATGTCTAGTGATATACAAAAAGTACCCCCGATGTCCCGAAGGGAGGATGACCAAGAGCTAGTAAGATAAGCAAGGAGATCACCAGTAGAGAGGCCCTTAAAGGGGTTATCACACTTGCCAATATTTCCGTGGTCTCCATATTTCCGTGGTTTCTGGTCTATTTTCCGTGGACTTGCTGAAAATCCACACTTCCCGAGCAACTTGGGAGATCTTCGTCTATCCACGGACATTTTGGGGCATGAATTAGTAGGCTATGTCATGGAAATACATTTCTTATGTATAAATATATAGTAATATAAATATATATTCCATATAATTATTAAACTACATAAGTTTTAATATATCTAATGATAATGTGATGGGTGATATTCGAACCTTAAGAGCTATAAAATATCACATGGCACATATAAAATCGTACATATAAACAAGCAAGGGATGAAAGACCATCACTGCTTATTTTAAATGTGGTAATGCGTAAATCATGGCCTGTGATTGGCTAAGAGGCGTGGGCCCGAGTCAGTCAGTCTACTCTCTCGCTTACTGCTTGCATTTATAATTTCTTCATCTCGCATGCGTTTACTTTATGATATATAAGTTATTATTGTGTGTTACGCTGGCCAGCTTGCCAGAATGTGCTCGTACTCGCTAGCGCTCACCAGGGCAGTGAAATGGGCTATAATAATCGTAGAACGATGTTCTTTCTTTCTTAGTATTCATGTTGTCACAGCCAGACCAGTGGTGGTCTTTATTCTTGTCTGTGACAATTGGAAGTATTTTATATCAGTGATAGAGTATAAGATATGCAGTGTGAAGTTAAGGAGAGAGAGAACGAAGGAGGCAGCGTGGTGGTATTATGTGCGTGTGTATGTACGTGTGCCTTCCTCGCTCGGTCGGGGGTTCCCACGCTTTTGATTGGCCGGCGGGCCTGGCGCGATATATGACGCTTGCTCTTCATGACTTGGTGGTCTGTGATTGGGTGCCACTGTCCTAGTGTTGGTGCTGGGGGCTCCTACTCGCGTGTCTCCTTAGAGCTTGGCATGGTGTGCTTGGTCCTAGACGTCCCTTGCAATCTGTCCCCAATCTAACCCCCTGTACTACTGTTTCTCTCTCTGAACTTCTTCTTTTCCATTACTTCTCATCTTTATTCAATTACTTATCCCTTCTGGTTCTGCATACGACTTCCATAGTCGGCCAGTCGTATTACCAGCACCAGTTCTCACATATATGTTTTGCACTGGCTTTAGGGATTATTAGTCATAGTCACATGGAGTCATATTATCATTGGGTGCTTCTAACTATTGAGTTGTTCTTTGTTACTATTTAATGCTAGACAGTGGAGGGTATCTTTAGTCGTTGTCTGAGTTATGTACATGGCAAGTCAGAGCCTGTACGACTTCGACGGAGCTAGGTGCCTGTAACCCTTGTGCATATTTTTCCTTTGCGAGTGTAGCACTATACAAGCGAAGGGCTTTTGCCTACACTTACTTGTATGCTTGCTACCTCATTTTGCTGACCTTTGTGGAGCGCCAGGGTATGACCAGATACTTGAGATCTGGACTTACCAAGAGAGCCTCCTAGTCACTTAACGTAACATAAGGGAAATCTGTTCAAGGGGAGACAGTAGGCTATAAGCATGCTTGCGCTCTGCCTAACCTCCTGGTACCTTTTTTTGCCGCTGCTAGACTTTATTAGTAATAAAGACAGCATTGTGTTTATTAACTTTAACTGCGTATGCTTTAGGAATTATTCACGTATTATTTTAGCCTAGGTTGATGCTTGGTGCACAACCCAGTATGGCTGTTACTTTGGCTAAGGAAGTACTGTTTTGTTTGGCTATTATTAGTGCTGTCACAGAGTTGTTGCACTCCCTTGTTATATATATGTATCTTACTTGTTGGTGTATTTAAGATACACGCTTTGGTCTCCTGCCCCTGTATTATTTCTGTTCTATATTTGACGAGCATCTTTGAGCATCAGACGTTTTCAGAAGATTCCATATCTGTTTGCTGTAGGACTAGACTTCCAGTGTTTTCATAGAGCATTGAAGAGTTTAGTGTTGAGTACAGACTCACACGAAAGTTAACGTAAGCATATACTCCTTTATTAAATCTTGTTTTAGTTAATTTAAGCATTGTTATTACTTGAGAGCATTTTATTAACGTAAAGTACTCCTGTTGTGAGTAGGCTTTGCCGTCACCGGAAAGCCTTTGTAGAAGTGCACTAAAACCCAGTTAATTGATACCCCGTTATCCAGTAGATTAACTCTGGAGGATTTAAGCGTTTTGTTCACCGGCGTAATAGTTCGAGGGTTTGGAATTAGCGTACCATTGTTGCAGGTATAGCCTATCATCTAGTCCAATATTGAGTACCCTTGTTTATTTCGTAGTGCCGGTCGTAACAAATGGCGACCTTGGCCAGTTAACAAATGGCGACCTTGGCCAGTTAACAAATGGCGACCTTAGACCAGTATATAGTGAACTGAATATTGCATTTTTTTTTTGGAGAAATCTTATTGCCATTTGGGGTTGAATTTATTTTCGCAGTGTTGGCAGTGGACATTGTTTTGAGGATATATAGAACTTGTTGGAGTTTATTGGTGACCTAGTATTGCACTCAAGAACATCTTCGAATATTTTTTTGTGAATAAAGCTACGCGAGAGTTTGGCTACTTTTGTCTTGACTGAGAATTATTATTTTTTGTTTTACTCCATCATGTCACTGGACGGGTCTGAGCATAGTGAGGGCACAGTGCAAGAGACAGGCGAGGAGGTGGAGAAGGTGGAGTTGTTAAACAGCGTTCGGGTGGTGAACAATGAGGAGGATGCTCGGATTTTTTTGGAGGAGCCTGTGTCGGCGGACCGGGTGTCGGGAGTGGACCGGTACGGACTGTAGTGTGTAGCCACGGTCTTAGGGTTTCCCGGTACTAGCGGTTTGTCGAGAGGTGAGCTGGTTACTGATGTGCTCGGTGGGGTATGTTCCCGCAGGCCGATGCCCGCTGGCGGTTGGGTATGCCTCTAGGTGATTCACGGGGTGGATCCCCAATAGTAGCACCCCCCCCCCCCCCCCCCTCAAGGTTTGTCTTCCGAGATGTTGTTTCAGCTCGAGCTCGCCAAACTCGAGCAGCGGAAGCATGAGGCTGAGCTCGAGCAGCGGCAGCGAGAGGCTGAGCTCAGGCAGCGGCAGCGAGAGGCTGAGCTCAGGCAGCGAGGGGCTGAGCTTGAGCAGCGGAAGTATAAGGCTGAGCTCGACAGCGAAAGCATGAAGCTGAGCTCAAGTATGAGTCTGCAAGGTATTGTGCCGATGTTGATCTAGAGAAAACTTGTGTAGAGGTGACAAGGAACCATGTCATCCAGGGGGGTCGACCCCATGACCAGTCCCTGTCGCATCTACTAAAGTTGGTTCCAGTGATTGATGAGTTAGGAGTTACCGAATTCTTTCTCCGGTTCGAGAAAAAGTGCCAGGAGCACCAATGGCCCGAGGAGAAGTGGGCAGCCCTTGTTTCGTCATGATTGACGGGGAAAGCACTCAAGGCGTATGATGTTTGCCCCTAGATTCCTGCGTGAATTATGAGGCATTGAAAGAGGCTGTCCTGAGGGCGTATGAGTTGCAGCCAGAGACCTATATGCTGAAAGTTAGGGCTGTTCCCAAGAGAAAGGAGAGTACTTTCCAGGAACACGCTAGAGAGCTGTCAGATGCATTTGAGAATTGGTTAAGATAGGAGAAGGCAACTACTTTTGATACAGTGAAGCAATTAGTGTTGTTAGAGCAATTTTTTAAATGTACTGGCAGTGACTTGACTCTTAACCTGAAAGAAAAGCAACCTAAAACTCTGCAGGAGGCGGCTCAGATGGCTGACCTCAGGTTGTCATTGATTCGTGGGTGCGGGTCTGCACAGAGAGCTGAGGCAGGTAACCAGGGGCGTACTACTCCACCCCCCCACCCCCCCAAATTAATGACAACTAATTACAAATTTAAGAGTACTGGTGTCAATGTTGATCCCAAGTCGAAACCCTTCCCGTTAAAGAGAGGCCAGGGCCCTTCCTCACCTCAGAGGAAGTCCAAGAGCGAAGTGGAGTGTTTCAAGTGTCGTGAGAAGGGGCATATTGCGCACTCATGTCCGAGCACACCGTCTACAGCAGTGGTGTCACTAGTGAGCAACATCATAATAATAATAATAATAATAATAATAAACGGTTTATTAAAGAATGGCAGCCTCATGAGCTGAAAATACACATTTTACAATTTAGTGGATGAACATGAGATGTACAGATATGAGGATGGTAAGCTTAGTTTACAAACAAAATAAATAAATACAATAATGATGCATGTGCAGAGTACAAATTATCATAAAATAACCATGAGAGTAAGTGATATACAGTACACATACACATTTATTTACTTACTCATATACAGAACAACACAAACGCTCACGTATGCACACAAACATACATACATACAGAAACTGTTTTGGTATGGTCAGGGTAAAGAGGGTGCAGGTACTACAATGGGAGGTTAATCCTCGGTAGTGTAGGTGTGTGTGTGTGTGACAGAAGGCGAAATATGGAAGAGCTGGGCGTTCTATTGTTAAGGGTGGAAATACATGGATGAAGATACGCGAACACTTAATAATAGATAATGCTTATGCATAGATTTATAATCAGAAGTTGCGCTAGTGAGCAATATGTTCTCGCTCATATGTACGTATACTTACATACATATGTGCATATGACCATATAAATACACGTACAGTACATATATATATTATATACCTTATATTCTCAACCGGGCTCGAACCATTGACAGCACATACACACAGACATACATATACATAAATATATGCACATTACATGCTTATATGCTCTTCTCTTATCCTACCTGATACTCTCAGCCGGGCTCGAACCACAAACAGTATACACTATAGACACATATATATATACATAAATAACGCATACATACATACACATATACGCACACATACATACACATATACTGCACATACATAGATACATATATACACATATACATAAACAAACTCAAGCAAATACATACATAAATTATATTCTAATACACACACGCACACACACTTATGCATATATTATTAAAGGTGGGCGCGTATATATGGTGTGACAGGCCGTTATTACACATTATTAATAATATTAACAATGGTTGGGATAGGACTATTTTTATATCTGTCAGTTCTTGCTCTTATTGGTTGGAGTGTGTTGAAATGACGAGCTGCACGTGTAGGTCTAGGGGCGTCTGGTGGAAGTAAGTTTCTGTGTCGTGGGTGAACAAGCAGCTTAGATGCAAACTGTTTGAGTGTGTTGTAGTGGTGGGTTGAGAGTGCAGGTATGCTAAGGGTGGTGAGAGCTTCCTCGTACCCTGGATATGTGCCACCCAGGATGATCCTGCATGCCCTCCTCTGAACTCTCTCCAGTTGACGTTGTTGTGTTAGGGTTAGAGAGGAGGACCAGGCGGGAGAGGCGTAGGTGAGCTTTGGGAGTATGAAGGTGTTATATATACTCTTCAGCTCATTCTCCGGCGCCCCCAGGGATCTCAACCGCCTTAGCATAAACAACTTGTAAGTGGCGGTCCTGACTGTGGTAGTTACATGTTTCTTCCAGTTCAGTTTGTTGTCCACAGTGATTCCGAGGAGTTTGGTGGACTCAACAAGCTGAAGGGGATGAGGACCAATTGTGACAGTGGGTGGAGGAAGGTCGGTAACGGAAGTGTTGATGTGCATGACCACTGTCTTGTCATGATTGATAGTCACATGATTGTCTGTGGTCCAGGCTTGAAGACGGTCGAGGATGTCTTGTAGGGGGTCATAGTTAGGGGAGGTGTTATCGACAGTAATGCCGACTGTCGAGTCGTCCACGTACTTCCAGTGGAATGGGGTGTCCTTTAGGGCATCATTAATCAAGATGAGGAACAATAGAGGCCCCATCTTTGTGCCCTGTGGGACTCCACATGTGATGTCTAGGAAGGTGGAGATGAAGCCTTGGTATCGCACTGCTTGTCGTCTGTCACTAAGGAAGTCGGTCAACCACGCAACCAGGGTAGGATGTAGCCCCAACTTTATGGCTTTGTTGATGATGATGGTGTGGTCAACAAGGTCAAATGCTTTCCTGAAGTCAATAAAGGCAAGGGCGAGGGAAGTCTTTCTCTTCTCAAGATTTGTGTAAATATAATCTAGGAAGCTAATAAGACAGTGAGTGGTGGAGGAGGTTTTTACGTTGCCAAACTGTTGGGGATCTATCAAGTGACGGATTTGTGAGTAAGCCCAGGTGAATACAAAGTCCTCACAGATTAGACTAGGGATGGGCGTAATGGCAATTGGTCTGAGTTCATTAAGAGAATGTGGGGAGGGGGTTTTGGGGATTGGAGTGACGTATGAAGTTTTCCAGTCTGCAGGGCATTTACTTTGCCTTAAGGAGGCATTAATTATCGAGCAAAGGGGGGTGGCAAATTCCACCGAAAATTCTTTGTATATTCTCATGGGTAGGTCTACTGGGGTTGTTGATCTTTTTTATTTGAAACTGGAAAGCTTTTTGGCCACTTCAAATTCTTGAACAGTTACTGGGGGGGAAAGGGATGGGAGGAAGGCAGGGAGGTTGGTGCGGTCTAGTTTGGGGAGGGTTTGGCAGATGGTAGAGAAGTGTCTTTGAGATCTTCCGCGTTTGCCCGGGGTAAACAGTCAGTTGCGAAGTCACAGTCGGTGCAGAAGCAGCAGGAGGGCTCGTCACCCGTCCGAGGTGCTTTTTGTGGTCATAGGGGGCACGGGACTGTGAGGTGGGCTGGTGTGGAGCATAGGCTTGAGTTGTTGCGTGATACGGGCACTTCCCAGACATTTATTAAGAACTTCACTGGCAAGCCTATTAACGCGGCTTGGATTGTGGTGGTTCAAGGCATCAATGCTACACGGTCTTACCCGCTGGTCAGAGAACTTC
Source organism: Lithodes maja (assembly GCA_037953745.1). Lineage (NCBI taxonomy): Eukaryota > Metazoa > Arthropoda > Malacostraca > Decapoda > Lithodidae > Lithodes > Lithodes maja. The sequence continues at coordinate 27,755 of JBAKBP010007732.1, read as the reverse complement.
ACTGGCAAGCCTATTAACGCGGCTCGGATTGTGGTGGTTCAAGGCATCAATGCTACGCGGTCTTACCCGCTGGTCAGAGTGGAGCTTGAGGTGGATGGTGTGGCACGGGAGTTGGATGTGGGTGTTGTGGAGAAATTGCCAGTTGAGGTGGTCGACCTCCTTCTCGGTAACGACTTTGCGGTGCTCACTTCCGAGGTTCCACCCTTAGCCGTTGCCGAGAGGGCGGCCGACATGAGTAGGGAGGGGCAAGAGGGGCTCGAGAGATCTCAGTCCGCTCAGGTGTCACAGCCTAGTACCCAAGTTTCAGACCAGCGGAGGAAGGGTCGGAAGGAGAAAGTCAAGGCTGGTCGGGTTGAGAGTTTGGACCCAGCGACACTCCTTGGTGACTCGGTACTTGAACCAAATGTGAGCTCCGGAGTGGCCCCAGAACATGTCCCCCCTAGTGACATGGTAGGGCGTGATGGCACTCCGCGACAGAGTAGTTCCCAGGTGCAACTAGAAGATCTTAGTCTTGAGAGTTATGGAAATGGGGCTATTGAACTCGATGAGGACGGGGAAGCATGTCATGTGAACCTGTTAGAGGAGTTTGTGAGGCAACCACCTGAGCAGCCTACTGTCCCTGTGTTGGTCTGCAGTGGCCAAGGTGAAGAAGGAGAGGGGGGCAGTGGGGCACAGGTGGAGGAAGGTTGGGATTGTCATGTCTCGGCGGAGCAGTGGGCGGGGGATACGAGTCAGGTGGCTGTGGAAGCGCTTGAGCACCTGCCTGAGCAGCAGTGTGCAGCGATCCAGCACCTGCTCGGTTCATACCCAACTGTTTGTGCCGAGCACCCAGGCCTCACAACTCATGCGGTGCACGATGTTCCGCTGGCAGATCACTTGAGTGTTAGTAAACCGTTGGTCTCGTATCAGCGGTTCAAGGTGGGCGACGAGGCTTTGGCATGGTTGTCAGGTCAGGGTCGACCCATGGCTGCTAAGGGTGGTGGTCAGAATCAGGACATTGAGCAGATTGGTGAGGTTGGCTGTGGAGTGGATGCGCCCGGTCGTCGCATAGCCTCCCAATACTGCTCTAGTAGAATGCAACAGCCCTACCATAGACCGACTGTATCTGGCCGTGGCGCTGAAGGCGGTGATGCTGCGCTGGCAGGTGTAGTCGCAAGGAATGCGGGGGTGCGCATGTACGGTATCGGCGGGGAAGCCTTAGCAATTATGAACTATGGGAGTGACTGCACAGGTGGTACAGATTGTCCCTCTCATGACCTGGCTGTTCTAGGGATAAAGGTGGAGAAGGAGGGAGACTATAGTGTAGAAACTATGGTCCCGGCTGGGTTGTGGGAGGTCACTAGGCATGTTGTTCTTCGAGGTAAGTTGCAACCTCTTGTTCCTAAGCGCCAAGAGAAGTTGTTTACTAGGCTGTGGCAGTACGTCCGCATATTTGTTGATTCTCCAGGCCTGATGTACGGGGTAGAACCCGACATGGAGGCTGGAGACAGTGCAAGGCTCAAATTGGCTCCCTACCGTATAAATCCTGCTCGACAGCCTGTTGTGAAAGCAGAGCTGGACTACATGTTGGAGAAGGGTCTGAGGGATAAGGGATATCATGAGTGGTCGTTGCCAGTAACTTTGCAACCTGAGTTAAGTGGCAAGATCCGTGTGTATGTTGATTGCAAGAGTGTTGGTGCATCATCCCTGACAGACGCCTATACCTTATCCAGAGTTGACGACCCCATAGACCGCATCGGGGCTCCCTCGTTTATCACTAAGGTAGAACTAGTGAAAGGTTATTGGCAGGTCCCGTTGACGGAGAGAGCGAAGAGAAGTGCCAGTCTTGTGATGAACTGGGCAGTTTATCAGTGTCAGGTGTTGTTTTGCTGCCGGAACACAAGCTGGATGTGTGGCATGTTAAGGGCACTGATTATGTTCTGGCTGATTGTGTGTCACGGGAGGGTATGTTTGAAGGAGAACCCTCGCCGTTCAGTCAGTGTTAGTTTGAGAGTGGAGAAAAATTAGGCTTGCCCCTGTAGTGCAAAGCCGCCAAAAACCCTCTTTAAAAAATATAAAAACCTCACATAAAAACTCATTCTTTTGATAGTATTATTATAAGTGCAGTATGTTACAGCAAGAATCTAAGACATTCTGAGTTTCTGTCTTGGTAGGCTAGGCTTGTTGAAGCTTGCTCACTGAGCGTAATATGTTAAGTGATACTATTCTTTTGGGGAAGTGTTGTGTAGATTTCTTTTACATTATGAAGTGTTTTATGTTGTGATTGTGCCTTGTTTTCACAACTTGGGGGAGTAGCTGGGTGAGGCGGGGTTTATGAGCATTCTGTCTGGTCAGATGTGGCGTTTACCTGAGGTTAAAACGTCCCACATCATGGGCGGGGGGTTACACTGGCCGGCTTGCCAGAATGTGCTCGTACTCGCTAGCGCTCGCCAGGGCAGTGAAATGGGCTACAATAATCGTAGGACGATGTTCTTTCTTTCTTAGTATTCATGTTGTCACAGCCAGATCAGTGGTGGTCTTTATTCTTGTCTGTGACACTTGGAAGTATTTTATATCAGTGATAGAGTATAAGATATGCAGTGTAAAGTTAAGGAGAGAGAGAATGAAGGAGGCAGCGTGGTGGTATTATGTGCGTGTGTATGTATGTGTGCCTTCCTCGCTCGGGTGGGGGTTCCCACGCTTTTGATTGGCCGGCGGGCCTGGCGCGATATATGACGCTTGCTCTTCATGACGTAGTGGTCTGTGATTGGGTGCCGCTGTCCTAGTGTTGGTGCTGGGGGGCTCCTACTCGCATGTCTCCTTAGAGCTTGGCATGGTGTGCTTGGTCCTAGACGTCCCTTGCAATCTGTCCCCAATCTGTCCCCAATCTAACCCCCTGTACTTCTGTTTCTCTCTCTGAACTTCTTCTTTTCCATTACTTCTATCTTTATGCAATTACTTATCCCTTCTGGTTCTGCATACGACTTCCATAGCCGGCCAGTCGTATTACCAGCACCAGTTCTCACATATATGTTTTGCACTAGCTTTAGGGATTATTAGTCATAGTCACATGGAGTCATATTATCATTGGGTGCTTCTAATTATTGAGTTGTTCTTTGTTACTATTTAATGCTAGACAGTGGAGGGTATCTTTAGTCGTTGTCTGAGTTATGTACATGGCAAGTCAGAGCCTGTGCGACTTCGACGGAGCTAGGTGCCTGTAACCCTTGTGCATATTTTTCCTTTGCGAGTGTAGCAGTATACAAGCGAAGGGCTTTTTCCTACACTTACTTGTATGCTTGCTACCTCATTTTGTTGACCTTTGTGGAGCGCCAGGGTAAGACCAGATACTTGAGATCTGGACTTACCAAGAGAGCCTCCTAGTCACTTAACGTAACATAAGGGAAATCTGTTCAAGGGGAGACAGTAGGCTACGAGCATGCTTGCGCTCTGCCTAGCCTGCTGGTACCTTTTTTGCCACTGCTAGACTTTATTAGTAATAAAGACAGTATTGTGTTTATTAACTTTAACTGCTATGCTTTAGGAATTATTCACATATTATTTTAGCCTAGGTTGATGCTTGGTGCACAACCCAGTATGGCTGTTACTTTGGCTAAGGAAGTACTGTTTTGAGTGGCTCCAGTGCATTTCGATAGGCCAGCATCAATGATATAGTCCCACAATAATATAACTAAACGCACAGCTCTAACTAGACCAGTGCCAGCTAATAGTTCACATCTATTCTACCAATGTTGGCCGAGTTGGTATTAGTTGAGAGCTACTGGTTTAAATGGTCTACTCTACTTATTGAATTTCAAGGTCGTTGTATTTATGTACCGCCATAACTGTAAACCTCTCTCCCACATATCTCTGTCAGTATCGTTGGAGGCGGAGGAGGAGGACGAAACTCCGATTTTGTTTATGCAACTAAGTGTTTATATTTTGCTATCACATCATCCCCCATGTCTAATCTCAACTAAATTAAAACATTAAAACACAGCTCAAAGGTTAACAACAGAACCAAGATACATTTTCGTGAAATTCCTATGGAACTGATTTTTCAGATACCAAATATCAGAATCCAAAGGTGATAAGAGAAATCACTCATCGCAAATTACATGTAGTTCAAACTTCTACACAAAAATAAAAACATAAAAATAGTAATAGGGTACTTAAAATGTCCTACCGCACAAAATCGGCTTCTATGATGTGGATCTTGATATAAATTGAAAACGTGATGAGATAAGACAAGTTGATTATGATTCTGAACTCGGGTTTAAAATCATATTTGAGTTACTAGTTACGGTTGAGGGACAATCATAAAATTGGCCAGATGTGCCAGTCGCTGCTGTTCCTTCAGCAATGACCCGATGTCGATGAAACTCCAAGAGACTGATGTACTGTGAAAGTTGTATCTTTTGAGTTTTCCATTAATCTTGCAGCTGGTCTATGACGAACGACACCCTTCCAACTCATAATATGTATGCATTGTATCAGTTCTTCTAATTATTCACTAATCTTCTAAGTATGCACGTGAGTGTGGGTGTATGTGTGCATGTTTCGTTAGCAATATATTAAACATTTGTATTCACATTTTTCCAAATAATCATAGATAAATGTTAACGCAAGTTTTATTCAGATGTCTATTCAATTATTTAATAAATTTATGGTATGTATTTATCATAGACGTACGGTTGATCATGGTGTGACTTTGAAGGTGGTACTAAGGCATTTTATATTCCCAATAATTTTGGTTTGGCAACTACAAATATTTAAACAAACAACATAAGCTATGTTTAGTCTGTTTGATGATACTAATGTACAATATATATCTCCATAACCAATGCTGCATTATTTCTTCATCCACTATTATATTTTTGAACGGATACACATATTTGTGAAGTTTTTGGATTACGTTCATTGTATTTAATACATTTGGTAGCCATTTTCCTCGACAAGGAATGTCAAAAGACATCACTTGAATGTTTAATGATAAATCCAGTTCCCAAACGAATTACTTTCCCATGTACAAACTGGTGCTGTGTATAAATAATAGGTGTTTAAGAAATACATAACATTGTATATCATGGGGGTAATACACTGTATATCATGGGGGTAATACACTGTATATCATGGGGGTAATACATTGTATATCATGGGGGTAATACACTGTATATCATGGGGGTAATACACTGTATATCATGGGGGTAATACACTGTATATCATGGGGTAATACACTGTATATCATGGGGGTAATACATTGTATATCATGGGGGTAATACACTGTATATCATGGGGGTAATACACTCTATATCATGGGGGTAATACATTGTATATCATGGGGGTAATACACTGTATATCATGGGGGTAATACACTGTATATCATGGGGGTAATACACTGTATATCATGGGGGTAATACATTGTATATCATGGGGGTAATACATTGTATATCATGGGGGTAATACATTGTATATCATGGGGGTAATACACTGTATATCATGGGGGTAATACATTGTATATCATGGGGGTAATACATTGTATATCATGGGGGTAATACATTGTATATCATGGGGGTAATACACTGTATATCATGGGGGTAATACATTGTATATCATGGGGGTAATACACTGTATATCATGGGGGTAATACATTGTATATCATGGGGGTAATACATTGTATATCATGGGGGTGATACACTGTATATCATGGGGGTAATACACTGTATATCATGGGGGTAATACACTGTATACTTTGTACTTTGTAGCATCATCGCAATTCCACTGATAACGTTGTATGGGATTACCACCACTTATTACTATTTATAATGTGAATTGACCATTACCTATATTCTGAAAATATAGCAATATCCCAACCCTCTATATACCAACATTAAACACACATACTTATATGCTAGACCTCTATAACTTTATAATATATATCAGAAAACATTAACATTTACAAACTCGATTGATTGGAATCAGTGATACATTACTGTACAGTACCTAAACCAAGAACAATATATTTGTATTCTCAGAAAGACACAGGACCAACAATTATTCAGGCGCACACGCCTGCATAATACACACGTGCAGTATACTCTCCCAACGTCCCATTTATCTCTCCTTGTATTCTGAGTTCTGCAATTGAGTAATCTCCTTCCATTATTTCACCCATCGTTAGACCTATTTTCTCTCATTGTCGTTCTTGCTAGTGCAAAGCTCCTTCATAGTAGCTGTTATGTTGCATACCATGGTGTTACGACCGGCACTAAGAAATAAACAAGGGCACTTAATGATGGACTAGATGATACACTATATCTGCAACAACGGTACGCTAATTCCAAACCCTCGAACTATTACGCCGGTGAACAAAAACACTTAAACCCTTTAGAGTTAATCTACTGGATAACGGGGTATCAATTAACTGGGTTTTAGTGCACTTCTACAAAGGCTTTCCAGTGACGGCAAAGCCAACTCACAACAGGAGTACTTACGTTACGAAAATGCTCTTAAGTAATAACAATGCTTGAATAAACTATAACAAGATTAAATAAAGGAAGATATGCTTATGTTAACTTTAGTTTGAGTCTGTACTCAACACTAACTCTACAATGCTCTATGAAAACACTGGAAGTCTAGTCCTACAGCAATCAGATAAGGAATCTTCTGAAAAGGTCTGATGCTCTAAGATGCTCGTTAACACCTAACGAGCGGCCTAGGCAGTAAATAATATGTAGCCACCAGCGGGGTGTTTTTACCCAAAATAGAGCTGTTTACGTGATCATTGTCATGCCTAAATAAGACCCAGAGCGTAAAACAAGTATCTATCCCTGAAAGGGCATAAACAGAGCTTTCCAATGACACCCCAACGATCCTTGTATGACCGCTAGTTTTCTTGCAACAATCGCGCAACACGAGTGCAAAAACCATGTAATTCGGTACTTTCCCAACACAATTCACTATGTAGTGAGTGTGAGAGGGTGGAGGAGGGTGGGATTCATGTCAGTTGGTCCACCGCGGTGGTCTGGAGCAGTCATACGCTCGCTACTCTCCTGCCACCACTTGTCTCTCTCTCTCAGCAACATTACGTGATGAAAATGCCACACGACTTATGTTGTGAGCCGCCACATAGTCCAAATTTCTTTCACTCGACATATGATGCGCGCCGCTAAAGAAGGGTTAATATAGAACAGAAATAAATGCAGGGGCAGGACACCAAAGCGTGTATCTTAAATACACCAATAAGTAGGATACATATATATAACAAGGGAGTGCAACAACTCTGTGACAGCACTAATAATAACCACTCAGAAACAGTACTTCCTTAGCCAACGTAACAGCCAAACTGGGTTGTGCACTATGCATCAACCAAGGCTAAAATAAGGCGTGAATAATTCCTAAAGCATACACAATGAAAGTTAATAAACACAATGCTGTCTTCCTCACTAATAAAGTCTAGCAGTGGCACAAAAGGTACTAGGAAACTAGGCAGAGTGCAAGCATGCTCGTAGCCTACTGTCTCCCCTTGAACAAATTTCCCTTATGTTACGTTAAATGACTTGGAGGTTCTCTTGGTAAGTCCAGATCTCTAGTATCTGGTCTTACCCTGGCATTCCACAAAGGTCAACAAAAATGAGGTAGCAATCATACAGGTAAGAGTAGGCAAAAGCCCTTCACGTGTATACTGCTACACTCGCAAAGGAAAGTATGCACAAGGGTTACAGGCTAGCTAGCTTCGTCGATGTTGTACAGGCTCTGACTTGCCACATACATAACTCAGACAACGACCAAAGATACCTTCCACTGTCTAGCATTAAATAATGGGAAAGAACAGCTCAATAATTAGAAGCACCCCAACACTAGGCTACCATATGACTATGACTCTAATAATCCCTAACGCTAGTGCAAACATAAATGTGAGAGCTGGTGCTGGTAATACGACTGGCCGACTATGAAAGTCGTATGCAGAACCAGAAGGGATAAGTAATTGAATAAAGAGAGAAGTATGAAAGCGAAGAAGTTCAGAGAGAGAGAAAGCAGTATAGAGGGTTATATGGGGGACAGATTGCAAGGGACATGTAGGACCAAGCACGCCGTGCCAAGCTCTGCAGGAGAAACGCGGCAGGAGCCCCCCAGGACTAACAAAGGCAGCGGCACCCAATCACAGACGACTACGTCACGAGGAGCAAGCGTCACATGACGCGTCAGGCCCGCCGACCACTCACAAGCGTGGGAGGCAAACGTACATACACACGCACATACTACCACCTCACTGCCTACCTCGCTCTTTCTCCTTTAACTTCACACAATGCATCTTATATTCTATGAATGATATAAAATACTTCCAAGTGTCACAGACAAGAATAAAGACCACCACTGATCTGTCTGTGACAACATGAACTCTATAAAAGAAAGAACATCGTTCTACAATTATTGTAGCCCATTTCACTGCCCTGGCGAGCGCTAGCGAGTTACGAGTGCATTCTGGCAAGCTGGCCAGCGTAACAATGGACATACGAACATTTATATGTTGGCTAGATTTTCTGTGCATACAAAATCTCATATTATATCGTTAGGCATATCACATAACAAGGAAGCACAGCCCTGGAAGATGAAATATTAATAAGAGATTGGCATGCAATATGACACAAATTGAAGTAGAGAATCTGTAGCCAGAGACGTGGTCTGTCTCTACGCCGGCATGTTATCTACTGGAGAATATCTTTAGTAGTCACTATATTGTGGGGCTGGCTCTCAGAGTCTGGACAAAAAGTTGGTGGTGGAAGGTTAGAACTACGTTTTTTTATGATTGTGAGTTTCTTAAAGGGCGTACTGTAATGCTACACATTGTTTCGCATGTGTGGAGCTGGAATTTTGAAAAAAATATGATAAATTTGTTTCTATACTTGTGGCAAGTTGATGTTTGAACACTTGATTCAATTGTTGGATTTTCGTGTAAGCTGATTAATCGAAATGTATTATCTAGCATGTGGAGTGATACGCGATGTATGATATGTGATGCAGAATAGACTACTCAGGGGAAGGATGAAGTATCTGGGTATATCGCCTTACGGTTACGTGACAGTCTATTTTGACTGTTTTTCTGTTATCCCCCCCACCCCCTTGCTGGCAATATATAATGATAACAATAAGTCATGCGAGGGTGAGGGGGGGGGGGGGGAAGCCCTGTCAACCTATTATTGTATCCCATGACAGTCAAAATATACGGGAACGTGATCGCGAGCGTACGAGTAATGCTTTTACGCCTAAATACTACATCCTCAAATATTAAATTAAATTACATGGAACTATTTTCGTATAAATATATCTTATGGGTGGTGAATAGGCAAATTGGATGAACACCAATTGTTTTATCCAAATTTGTGAAAACGTATATACAATCGTTAGAAGACCTTTAGTTTAGCTGGTTTTATTAAATGGCCATTCATTTGGAAGAAATATACGTTGCTTGAGTCTTAACATAATTATATATTATGTCAATAATGACGTCATATCATAGATAGATTTGGTAACAATTTAATTTATTTTGCCGTTTACTGTAGTATAGCAAAATTCATCATGATAATAAATAGTTTAAAGAAATACATTTATTTGTTGATGTTGTAACATGCTAAGGACTCCTAAATAACTTTGTATTCTCTGGAGATTACACAATTACAAGCTACCCAGTAATTAATTATAAACTTCATGAACATATAGTGGTAGCAGCAAGAAAAATGTTTGTGAACATGTTACCAACTATAACTTCGCAAAGTGAGGAGAGAATAAGAAGTGCGCGAGCTGAATGACAAATAAGATGAATGAATATAAAGTACTCATTACACGAGAACATGTTCATGAAGCGAGTAGAATAATTACATGGCATAAATTGTTGCAAAGGTTCAAGTATATTACTACAAAATCCACTGACACGGCATGCAAACTCCCTCGGTGTTGCCAACATACAATAGTATTAGATGAAAAATCCTGTTTTCAAAATATGCACTGTGGAGCAGTGCCTAGTGAGTGATAAGGTCAATAAGTGGTATTTTATGAAGACAATGAGCAACAATCAGTCGCCCCAGGACTACGAAGCTAAGACTACTGTATATACACAAGCCGGTTACAGCACTCGCCTGGCTCTTTGCTGCAATTGCAAACTGGAACAAGAACTCTTGGCTTCATCATTCTGGGCAATTGAGTCTACTGACTAGAAACCTATGTTCGTAGGTAGGGCTGAAACAAAGAACAAACAAATATTGAGTGTGTTAGCCCTTATCACAATGTGTTGGGTGCACAGTCCTATCAGAATGTGGTCAAATTATTGTTCTGCCTGTATTATGACCAGATGACCGTATACAGTAATGATTGATTTCTACCAGAATAGGCTGTTGGATAAGTAAGATCAGAAGTAGAAAGGGTTAGTAAGTTAGTCTTACCGGAATGGGACGATTTTCTGTTACTTACTGAACAAAGAGTATTACTTCACAATATAGGGCATACGTGATTTCTCGTATGGTGATCGTATGATTAAGAAACTGTCAGACTAAAATGTCCAAAAACAACTGTCGCAAAAGTTTGTTAACCCACTGAACCCCAGCTAGTTAATAATAAATGTACCACCCAGGACCAGGGGGTTGTAAATTTTGTTTGTTTTCCAGAAAACACCAGGAATGGGTAGAAATGAAAGAAAAACCACAAAAAACCGATCCCATAGGTCATTAAGGGGTCCTACGGTGTGCCCGAAAGTCTGAATTAACATGGGGAAAGGGGTAGGCAAAAACAGGTTTTTGCACTCTCACGCGCACACAGTTGGACTTTGAGAGTTTTCAACCATCGGCATTGTTGTGTGGGATGCTTACACAGTTTCCATACAAATTTGAGCCCTCTAGGTGCCATAGGACCGGAGTAATTAACCAGGACGCACCTTATGTGTCCCTGGGGTTTAGCGTTACATATATTGCCGACGCAAACGTGTCGTCGCTGGGGTTCTGTGGGTTAATTGACTCCGCTATTGCACAATTTTGGTTCAATGTTACAGCCAATTTTTGAGTCATGCTCTACAGTCACAGTTGGGAATTGTTGGACAGTTTTTGGAAGCAAAATGACTAATTCATTAGTTAGAATACTGTGTTAAGTCCTGGTGCCCTTATTACCAAAAATATATAGACAAGTTTCCAAAATTATACCTAGCCTAAAGAATAAACCATACGAGGAGAGTCATAGAGAATTAAATCTATTTCCTTTAACCCAGCGCAGATTAAGAGGCGACTTAATTCAAGTGTTCAAAATCATCAAAGGTATCGACAATATGAACTGTAGTAAGTACATCACTATCGACCAGTCTAATTATACACGGGGAAACGGTTGCAAAATTATTGGTAAATCTTTTAACTCGCACTAATCTAAGAATTTCAAGTGAGTTGTCAAATTGTGGAATGGGCTTCCCTAAGACGTTATAAACTGCAGCACCGTTGATCAATTTAAACTTCGCCTAGACAAATATCTTGCATCAAACCCGTGACTAAGTGCGTTTGTAAATGAGTAACTTTATATTATTACCCCCTAAGATTCATCAAGGATTATTGCGTATATAATTATATTACTAAGACGTTACTCTCTTTTTCCCAGATATACGAAAGATCCTTATAACTGTGTTATGTTACTAACCCATCTGTCCCCTTTTACTTCCTAATCCTGCCACAGACATTAGTTCCAGGGCAGTAGTTCCCTTCCCAATTTTCCCTTACCCACTCTAAACCACTATTTGGACACTTGATCCACAGTGTTTTGGAGGACAAGCAGCCTAGAGGGGTCGCTAGAACTGCTGTTGCTTGATTTCCTTTGTACTCTTTTGTACTATAAGTATTTTTGGTATCATTATGAGGTGTTTAATTATTTCTGACCATGACTGTACCTCACCATTATAGCATGTACGTTAATTTGTTTTGTTGTTGTGACTGTTCAATATCCATGCATCACAACTGTCACGGGTGGGAGACCAAAAACGGTGCAAAACAATTAAAGCTATTAATAACATGTCAAAATCTCTTTCGCATGAATTGTTGGCATGGTTATGGCCGATTGTTTGAGCCCCACACGAGTGTGAGTGAAAACAAATGTAACCATGAAAAACAACGTGCCAACTGATCCATACTAGGCGGTTTGTCTTCCTCATCCACATAGTAAAAAAAAATATATATATATATATATATATATATATATATATATATATATGTACAGTATATATAATATATATATATATATATATATATATATATATATATATATATATATATATATATATATATATATATATCTATATACCGGTATATATATATATATATATATATATATATATATATATATATATATATATATATAATACTTCTTTTTTCTATGTGGATGAGAGAGACAAACGGCAAAATTGCCTGTGACGAGTGCCTTTCACAAAGTTGAAAGAATGACGGCCAAAATCAATGAATGCTCGTGCCAAAATGTCTGGAGTGTTTGAAGCAATTTAAGTCATAGGATGAGGGGAAGATGGATTCCAGAGCTCAGCTGTTAAATATAAGAAAGATTGAGAGAAAACGTTTCACTCTTTAATTGGAGAGTTGCACTGAGTAGGGGTGGGATTGGGTTGCAAGCCGGGTACTACGTACCCTATGTAGAGGAGGTGGTATACACTGAGAGAGCTCTGAGGAATACTGATAATTAATGTAGTAGCGAGAGAGATGCGTTGTGGAAAACTAGCTATTCTATCGCTACTATAATAATCAGTGTTCCTCAGAGCTATCCCAGTGCATACCACCTCCTTTACGTAGGGCACGTGGTACCCGTCTTGCAACTCAATCCCACCCCTACTCTGTGCAACTCTCCAACCCAAGAGTGAAACGTTACTCTCAAACTTTCTTCTACTCAACATCTGAGCTTTGGAACTCTCTCCCAGAATCAGTCTTTCCCTCTTCCTATGACTTAAATTGCTTCAAACTCCGTGTGTCCAGGCATTTTGGCTCGAACGTGCCTTGATTTTGGCCCTGTCACTCTTTCAACTATGGGGGAGGCACTCGCTATAGGCAGTTATGCCTTTTGCCTCCCTCAAAAAAAAAAAGAGTCGTCAGCATATGAACGTATAGGACTGGAGGTACAGTTGAAAAGATAATTTATGAAAATTAGAAAGATAATTGGAGATAGGACAGAACCCTGAGGAACACCGGAGTTGATAAAATGATGAAGTGAACGATGGCCATCCACTATCGCAGCTATGGAACGGCCAGAAAGGAAATTAGAGATAAAGGCACAGATGTAGGGATAAAGACCGAAGGAGGGTAGTTTAGAATTAGATATTTGTGCCAGACTCTATCGAAGGCCTTAGATATGTCTAGCACAATAGAAAAGGTTTCACCAAAGTCCCGAAAGGAGGATGGCCAAGAGTTAGTAAGATATGAAAGAAGATCACCAGTAAAATGACACTTAAGGAAGCCATACTGGCGATCTGAGAGTAGATTATGAGAAGAGAAATGCTTAAGTCATTTGGAAGAAAGAATAGTTTAAAACACATTAGAGATGCAAGAAATGAGAGCAGTTGGAGGTTTGAAAGCAGTCATCCTTTTTCCAGCAAGAAGTGAAGACATTAGACGAGACAGAGACGGAAGAGTTTGCCCAGGCAGGGAGTCAGCACAGAAGAACAATTTTGGAGTACAACAGGATGAACACCATCCGGACCATACGCCTTCTTAGTATTAACCCGAGAAAGGCGCCGAGACCCTTAAGAGGTTTTACTGGGCGAAGGGACTTTTAAGAGGTTAGGCATACAAAATGCCTTTCAAAACACCCCACTGGCACTAAAAAAAAAGCAATGGTATCATTCAAGGAGACTACTGCAGGACTCTTCTTCTTCTTCTTTTTACCTCTGACCAGGTATAGGCTATCCTAGTGTTTACTACCATATACCCCTTTGAAAGGACATTAGCCTAACCTAACAACCTTACCTAACCTAACCTAGTATTATAGGTGGGGGCTGCCGCCCCCACACCCCGGCTTTGACTTAGATTTTTGGTGTATTTGTCTGAGAAGTGGGTATTTTTCAATTTGTTGATAACGAAAATCCTCCATGCGGACTATATGGAGAAAAATATGGCGAATCTATTGGTGCCTATTTTCCCTAATAAATTGTTTCTCATAACGTTGCACTAGTGTCCTTGAATATTATCAAAGCAATATGTGATTAAGTCAGATAATTCCCCTCCATAACTCCTATCACTCCTCCACATGTGTCCAACCCCCCCTTCTCCTCTCTTCCACCCCCTCAATTATCACCTATTTTTCCTCTTATTTTCCCTTTTATCGGGTATTTTTCAGCGCAAATTTTCTGCCTGCAGTCTCAGGGTCACAGGGTAGGCAGTTAGAGATCCTAGCAACAGAGAGACTTCACTTGCAAGACGTCAGTATCGATCGGTAAGTGAGAGAGAGAGAGGATATATGTCGTGCCGCCTCTTCCCTCCTGATACGATCGGTCAGCAATAATACGTCTTTTTCACCCCCCACATACTATTCCCACTTGTTTTTTGCTGTTAAATGTAAGTATCTTCATATTAAACGTAAAATAGGCGCATATGAATAAGTAATAATTATATTTATGGTAAAATTACAATTTTCGTTGGGAATAAACCAAAATACCTTCGCCTGGCTGGACGTTTCAAATACCATAGCTATGTCAGTATGCGCTTCCCAGGTTAAGCCCAGAGAGAGTAAAAAGTACATCTATAGAAGAGATTATGATAATATCCTCCAGGTTGGGAGGATCGGTTGGCCGTACTGGAGAGATAGGACAGATGTCAGAGATAAGTTTATGGTCGGAGGAGCCCAAAGGAGAGAAAAGAAGGGTTAGAAGTTAAAAACAGGTAAAGAATATTGCCCCCGATCTCCGAACCGATCCGGGATACGGTTGGGTTGCTGAACCAGCTTCTCTTAGTCATTTAGGATAGAAAAGATGTAGGCTTGTTCACTAGGTTGGTCAGTTGAATGAGAGGAGAGCCATTTTCAATGGTGAACATTGAAATCTCCAAAGATTGAGATTTCTCTGAGAAAGGAGAAATGGATAGAATGTGTTCCACTTTAGTGTTTAGATAGTCAAATAATTTGGAAAAGTCAGTAAAGTTAGGGGGAAAGATAGATAGCACAGAAATATTTAGTATGAGCATGAGGTGATAGGATTTATATTTAATTTTACACCAGGTCGAAGCCATGATCTAATAGTTATGCTTATATATTAGTTATATTATGCACTTCATTGGTATGTATGTCCACACCGTCAGTAATTCATTATAATAATATACCTAAATCACTAAAAAAAATTGGGAACGATATAGTATCCGCCCGTACGGTCGTCTTGTTTCATACTCATACGCTCGTGGTCTCCTTCATGTCAATTCTGATTGTTTTTTTCTGTTATTTGGCCCCTGCTGACAATATGTATGATGATGACAATACGTCAAATGGGGATGAGTGCCCTCAACCTATTTATTGTATCCCATGGTAGTCAAAATAGACAGGAACGTGATCTCGAGCGTGCAAATATTTGTTGTTGCTTTGGTGTCTTAAGCTTGAGGATTATGTATTTTTTGCAATTTCGGACGGGGTTAAAAATAAATAAATAAATAAACAAAATAAAACAAGGACAACAAATATACAATACTTGTAAAAATCGTCCCCGGTGTAAAACTGGATTTTTACCTAGGATAATTTGACCCATAAAGTTGAGAATTCAGAGGAGTTAAATTCGGGAACACAAGAGCAAGGGAGTTTGGGTAAAATTCTAGTTTTGGTTTCACAGCGATTTTAGCGTTTTTTTCTTTCTTTTCAGTTTGCTTTGATATACAGTTTTGTTTTATACCAAGGATTGTCGGAAATGAGTATCTACCCATTATCCAACAATCTAAAAACACGGCCCCCACTAGTGGGGAAGCCTATGAAGATCAGGGACATTGCAGGGTAAAAGACGAAGATAAGGGGTAATATTAGCCTAACCTAGGAACCTTACCTAACATATCATAGTATTATAGGTGGGGGCTGCCGCCCCCACACCCCCGATGGTTGGGTATTGAAATAATAAAAGATTGAAGGGCGCCAAAAGACAAGCCTACGTTGTTTACTCTGCAATCTTCAGCTTTGGCTGTCGATAACAGGAGGTAAATATTACTTTTTTAAGGTAGTTATAATTCCATTTGGGGTGCTACTGACATATATAGAAATAAAGTATGGTATATGACAAATTTATCGAAGCCATAACAAATGATGAATGTGCTGTGAATCCAAAACTACAGTAGAATTAAACCGGAGTTTGTTGTGCACATATGCAAAACATCCACCTTTGGCTTTGAAACTAGGATAGAGAAAGTAGGAGGATACCGAGAAGGGGCTACTGGAAGTTGCCTCAGACACCTGAGTTTCAGTGAGGAAAAGAAGATCAGTTTTGTAGGAGGAGATATGGTGTTCAACAGAGGGAAAATTAGAGGAAAGGCCGCGAATGTTGCAGAAGTTAATAGTTTACAGTATATAATGAACAACAAAACCAACGCGCTGACGATCATCTGTATTGGGCAATGTTTTGACCTTGTACAGATTAATTTTGAAGCCTAAAATTTAAAGTTAGAGCAAAACACGGTAAGATTTTACTGTGTGACAGCCGCGAGATCCATCTATTTATGTGTGGCCTATGGAATTGTCATATCACATAATACATCGGTATACAGTATATGTCTGTACTGTTGGAGATTTATTATAAGGGAGTTTTTGCACCATGCTGTTAAAATATATGAGAATATCAAGAAGTCCTGGAGGGGGGAGGGGGGGGGGGTGATGGGGGTCTTTACCCCCCTCAAATAATTCTGTATCCCACAGCAAAATATTTTCTAAATAGAGCTTATTTTTCAAATGTTTATCCTCTTTAACCTGCCATTTTCCCTGATCTTCATAGGCCTCCCCACTAGGGGGGGAATGTTTAGCCTATAGATTGATGAATAATGGGTAAATACGCATTTCCCGTAGTCCTTGATGTAAAACAACACTGTATAACAAAGACAAAATGAAAAATAAAAATATAAAAGACAATTTGGTCAATATAAAGTTTAAGTGATTCAATTGCTAAACACTTTTTTTATTTTTATTTTTATCTATTTTAGAGCTGTGTAAAGGGTGTTTTGATGCGTGATAATAGTAGGAAATGCATATTTACCCATTACACAGCAATCTAAAAACACCAGGAGAATATAGGAGACGCAACAATATAGGTAGCACATTTCTAATGGTAGTTTTGGGTTCCTATCATCATATGCTTCATTTCTATATACTTTTTATCCCCGGGAAAAAAAAACTAAAAATCTTGGGATTTGTAATTTTTGTTCTTAGTTTTTTTTTGGGGGGGTCATTAACCTAACCAAAAAACCTAACCTAACCTAATAGCCCCCAAATACATTTACGTTAGGTTAGGTTTTTTGGTTAGGTTAATAAAAAAATAAAAAAAATCCAAGAAAACAAAATAAAAAACACAAGAATTTTTGTTTCCCCCCCGGGATAAAAAGTATATAGAAATGAAGCATATGATGATAGGAACCCAAAACTACCCTTAGAAATTTGCAACCTATATTGTTGCGTCTCCTGTATATTGACCAAAATGTTTTCCCCATCACCCCCCCCATGACTTATTGTCATCATCATATATATTGACAGCAGGGGGCAAAACAAAAGTACGACGCAGCCCAACCGACTGTACACCCAGGTAAACAAACCGCGGACGAGTCTTTTTGCCGAAGGTTTGTAATACTTTAATGTATCTATTTCAAGTCATATTTACATTTCCGCGCATCATCAAACCATACTAAGTCTACTAATAATAATATTAACCTATTAGTACCAACAGAATAACGACAACATAGGGGTAGTATAACTGTAGATTTATCAAACTTTATATTGACCGTAAATTCTAAAACTCTTGGCTGTCACACGGTAAACATTTACTCAAAAAACTATTAATACTACATAACTTGAGAGTATAATTAAATATATTAGTTTTAGTAATTAGTAATGGGACTTAATTAACCAAACAAACCTAGCTAATTGCAATCAGAACAACACATACAATGTACAACTGAAAAATAATCCTATTTACGTACCATTAGAAAAATAACAATGGAATATATGATTCCTGTGTAACCGGAGTGGGTATACAGGTATATGGCACTGAGTTAAAAGTGACTCTGTTCGGTGGCGTGTAACATCGTCAGTGGTTATGTATAAAATGGGGACATTTTCTGAGTTAATGAAGTGGTCTGCCGCTTCAGAGCAGTACCAAATAGCCGAATAAGACGGTTTCGTGAGCAATGAACGCGTCCCTAAAAAGATCTACCCTTATGGTCAACAATCCTGGTTGATAGATGGCACTTTGCTTGGCTGCATTACAGCTACTGCACTCATATTAGTAAACCACCGAGGATTGCAGAGCCAGGTATTCGGTCCCTGAACCTGAAGCAGCGAGACAGAGTGAATACAGACTTAAATACAATTTTTAAAGATACTTGGGGGTAGAAGTCTTGGGTTAGCCCTGTCACGCATAGGACGCGATTTGAGCCTATACTGGGATACTTTAAAGCCTTTGTGACCATCAGAAGTGTTTAGTAAACTTTAGTTTATTTACTTCAACCTCCACAGTTAGCTGTGGGCAGAAAACTGATTTTGGAGAGGTAATTATAAGATTGAGAGCACTCTATGTCTGATCGCTAATCGGCAACTCTTGCGTCCACACGTGCGTGATATATTTAATGTATTTATGTTAGTACGAATTGCATAGAAACTACATTATAGCATTTCGGACTGTTTGAACGAGAGGAGAAGATGAAAGTATTTTAGATAGTTGTCTGCCAATAAAGGTGTTAGTAGTAAAGTGAACAAAGCAGCTTCCCTGTTCGCTTAAAGACTTCTATGCCCAAGTTTATTTATGGCATACCTATAAAGGTCAATTGTTTCAGGGACGATAATTCCATGTAAACTGCTATAATGATATATAGGGTTACGGGGATTTTGACAAGAACGATAATCAATTCTGATAAATAAATCACCATATCTGCAGAAGATCATATATCTACATAACTTTAAGTTGAGGACATATCAAAACTACTCAAGTATCACATATATTTGCTGCCGTTTTTACGTGAACAAGTGTTCATTAACTACTTTACAATGGAGATATATTACCTTGTTCCCTGCCTTCCTTTCTGACATGTGGCTCAATGGTAGCACGTTTGAGTCACAGTCGAATGGTCCCGGGTTCGATTCCCGGACAGATAAAGAGGGATGGACACTCCTTACACCAGATGATTCTGTTCACCTAGCCTAGCATAAGCTCCCCAGTTTGACTTTAAGGGGGAAGGGATGTTGGTCGATGATTTCATAATTATATATTCATTAGTTTGTGTTTCCTCTACAGACCTCCTTCTACTGTAGATTAATTGGTACATTATTCGGTAGAAATATTTCACGGCCGAAGGCCGGTTCTTCCAACATTACAGGCTCACTATCGTTCACCAGGGAAACAAATCGACACCTAAATAGCACGAATAGTCTTAATATTGACAAATCAATAGTGCGAAATGTCTTAAAATCGATAAACTAATGGGGCAAAACATCTTAAGATCTGAAAACTAATGGGGCTAAACATGAGGAAGAAGGGAGGCCAGAAAAACGGCCCATCTCCCCTTAATCTCTGCCAGTTTCCCACCCTTTCCTTTCATTCCTCATTATCTCCCTCTGCCTTTTTATGTCTCCCTTCCAGCCTCTGATTGATTATTATTATTATTATTATCATATTTTCCCCTCCCTCTCTCCCTTCCTCCCTCTCTGATTCCCTTTCTCCCTCTCTGATTCCCTTTCTTCCTCCCTCTCTGATTGCCCCCCTTCCTCCCTCTCTGATTGTCTTCTTTCCTATCTCTCTGATTGTCTTGTGTCCTATCTATCTGATTGCATCCCTTTCTCCCTCTCTGATGGTCTTGTTTCCCATCTCTCTGATTGCCTCCCTTCCTCTCTCTCTGATTGCCTCCCTTCCTGCCTCTCTAATTGCCTCCCTTCCTCCCTCTCTGATTGCCTCCCTTCATCCCTCTCTGACTCCCTCCCTTCCTCCCTCTCTGATTGCCTACCTTCCTCCCTCTGATAATCTCCCTTCCTCCCTCTTTGATTGCCTCCCTTCCTCCCTCTCTGATTGCCTCTCCTCCTCCCTCTCTGATTGCCTCCCTTTCTCCCAATCTGACCGCCTCCCTTCCCCTCCCTGCCTGCCTCCCTTCCCCTCTCTGATTGCCTCCCTTCCTCCCTTTCTGACTGCCTCCCTACCCAACCTTGCTTTCCTCCCTTATCCGATTCCTCAACCCCACCGCCTCACACCGCTACTCAGCCACACATCACTCTAAACCACAGCCGCCATGTTTCTCCCCAGGATTTACGAGCTACTAAATTTAAGCAAAAACATAAAAGTAAGCAGTAAATGGGTGGCATTAGGATGTGGAAGTAGGTGGCTGGTGGTCTGGTGGTGGCGGTGATACATGGACCAGGAGTTAGGTAGTAGCCAGCCCTCAACTATACTCTGTTTCATTTCAGCTGACGATAAATGGAATCCTTTAGCAGGTAATTTATCGATACTTAATGGAAAAATATGAAACAACTGTGTCTCTGAATCATATTAGGACCAGGTTTATATAATTAGCACCATATTTCATTATCAAATCTTCAACATAACTCAGAAATCTTGATAGGAACTTTGCAATTTACCGTCAGTTGAATAGAAACAGAGTATACTGTATTAAATGTTGTTATTTAGGGTGGGTCTCATGGTTGTAAAATATAGTTTGGAATGGTGTTATGATGTTATAATGCATACCTCTAAGATGTGGCTCCAGGCCTCTGAGATGGTGTTCTATGTTGTGGTTAACCATTAAAGGGAGTAGTGGTTGTTTTTGGTCTAATTATTTAGTAATGTATAGTTGTATACTGTATACTGTATACTGTATAGTTGTATACTGTATACTGTATACTGTATACTGTATAGTTGTATATTGTATACTGTATACTGTATACTGTATAGTTGTATACTGTATAGTTGTATACTGTATACTGTATACTGTATAGTTGTATACTGTATAGTTGTATACTGTATACTGTATACTGTATACTGTATAGTTGTATACTGTATACTGTATACTGTATACTGTATAGTTGTATACTGTATAGTTGTATACTGTATACTGTATACTGTATAGTTGTATACTGTATACTGTATACTGTATAGTTGTATACTGTATACTGTATACTGTATAGTTGTATACTGTATAGTTGTATACTGTATACTGTATACTGTATACTGTATAGTTGTATACTGTATACTGTATACTGTATAGTTGTATACTGTATATTGTATACTGTATAGTTGTATACTGTATAGTTGTATACTGTATACTGTATACTGTATAGTTGTATACTGTATACTGTATACTGTATACTGTATAGTTGTATACTGTATAGTTGTATACTGTATACTGTATACTGTATAGTTGTATACTGTATACTGTATACTGTATACTGTATACGTTTTAGTTTCCTCGTTAAACCTCCATCAAGCTTACAACAATTCCACCCAGACACCCTCTCAAGATAAATTTGTACATTTGTCGGTAGAAATATGTCCCGGCCGAAGGCCGCTTCCTCCTAAAATAACAGGCTAACTATCGCTCGCAAAGAAAAAATCGACAGCTAATTGGCACTAAAGGTCTTGATATTGAGAATTAAATCGGGCGAAATGTCATATAATCGCCAAACTAATGGGCCAAGCGTCTTAAAATCTGCAAACTAGTGGGCCTATAGGTAAGGGAGAAGGGAGCCAGAAAAAACAATCTTAACTTCAAGATGGGGTTCTAGGCTCGTTTACAATTTGAAGTTGGGATGGGGGTTTATGTTTTTGTTTACCGTTTAAGCTGGTATCACACGAGAGCTTTTATAGTCAACATTCGATAATCAACATTTGTCTAGCAACATTTATGAAATATGTTGCACCGGTATCGGAAACTATACAGATGATAGATGAATTATGCAACCATAAATATTGTATATGTTGACCACATAAGCTGCCAGACCAGTGTTGAAGATTAATGTTGAGTGAAAAAACGCTCGTTTGATACCGGCTTTAGCACTGATATAAGTGTGTATATTGTATATTAAACACAATTGGGTCTGTTTGATTTACGTTGAAGTATTAATTATATATTAACCAACTATGTGCCAGCGACATCCTTTATATACTATTCTAGCTATAACTAAACGATTATATGTAGGTTGGGAAGGATCTGTGGTAGATAAATGAGATGATCGAGATAGTTCGAAGCCTTATAATTGCTAGAGATTTTTCAGAAACTGAATAAAATCGATTATTAGTAGCCAGAATAGAATAGAAAGGATGTCAACGGTACAGATGGGGTTAACTCTGATACGGGAATTTAGGGGAGGTGTGGTGGAGTGGTCTTGCCACTGGACTGGTAATCCAATGGACCCGGGTTCGAATCCCGATATGTCAAAGGGAAGATATTATTGGGTTGGAATTTGTACTGTACCTAGTATCAGTGCATTACCACAAAGCCCACCGAAACGCCAACATAATACCCTCATTGTTCCCTGATTAAATAGCACTGTATGAATATTTCCATATTCAAAATATGCTATAGGGGGTTATGCTTAGTGAGTTCATTGCTCAATAGGGGGCGTTCTGATAGTGAGGGTACGGGTGAGACAGTGAAGCTCGGGGGTGAAGCAGCTTCAGAGATGGGGCTGGTTATGTTGTGGATACCTATTAACGCAGGTGGTTATCTAGGTTGACCAGGTTATGTTCAATTATAGTACGGACCAATAGAGTAGACTGTTTGCATATTCCCCTTATGCCATGTTCTTAGCCCTTTGAGTACCAAGGACGTGTGTTATATTTTATTATAGCTGCATTTAGGTTAGATTATGCAGCTTAGGAAGGGTCTGTGGTAGTCAAAAGGGTTGCTTGGGATAGTTTGAAGCCTTATTAATGCTAGAGATCCTTCCTAATCCGAATAATATCGTCTAATAGTTGCCGAAATATAATAAACAAGGAAAGTTCCCGGTACTGGGTTAAGATGAGATGGGCGTAGGCTATTTATGTGCTCATGTATGTACTTTGTCATTATCTTATTAGTGTTCTCCCTATACCTCCCTCAATCTTACCTACCCCCCCCCCATACCGTCCTTCAAGATAAATGTGTACATTTTTCGATAGAAACATTTCCTGACCGAAGGCCGGTTATAATATTGACAACAAAATGTGTCGAAAAGTTTTAACATCGACAAACTAATGGGGTGAACATCATATAATCTGAAAACTAACGGGGCTAAACATGATGGGAGGAAGGGGTGCCAGAAAAAATGCCCATATCCCCATAAATCCCTATTATTTTGAATGCTATAATACAAGGGAAATCAAAAGATAATGTCGAAATAAATGCTGTAATATTATATTAAATGTATTATTGACGATTAAAACTACGTGGTTTTCGTTTTTATTCACTCCTTCACAAATTCAACAAATGTGTCATTAAGGGGAGGCAGACCGTTTGTTTGATCTATTAATTCATTTATTCATATATTGGTTTAGTTTCCTCCCTAGACCTCCATCTAGCTTAGAAAAACACCTAGACCCTCCTTCAAGATAATTTTTTACATTTTTCGGTAGAAAAGTCTCCAGGCCGAAGGCCGGTTCCTCTTAAAATTGCAGGCTCGCTACCGCTTGCCAGGAAATAATCGACACCTAAATGGCACGAAAAGTCTTAAAATTGACAACGAAATGAGGCGAAAAGTGTTAAAATCGCCAAACTAATGAGCCGAACGTCTTATAATATCAAAACTAGTGGGGCAACATTAGGGAGAAGAGGGTCCAGAAAAAAAGTCTGCCTCCCCTTAAGATGTTACGCACATTGTGGTTATATTATTGTTGCCTTAATAGTATTAAAATTTTAGCATATACAGGTATGTGCAATTGTACATTATCTTTATGATATGTATGTGAATGAATGTGTACACGTTTGTATAGTACTGTACAAACACATTATTCCATCCGTGTCATCTATGTCTTAGTTATCATTAATATCTTATATATAATATTCATTTATTTGTATTTTGTTATTATTGCTTTGTGTTATTATTAGTTAAATATTCATCACTTTTTCTTGATGGCACACATATATATATATATATACAGTATGTATTTGAACTTGTTACGACCGGGCACTCGGGTACACTAGGGCTCTTACACAGGACTCGAGTATGGCTCGCTGCCACAACGGAAACACACGATCCCAACCCCAGAGTACTGCCAGCCGAACAAAAAACGCCACTACCCTCCAGAGTTCTATCTGCTATAACGGGGTATACAAGAACTCGGTACTAGCGTTTCACACAACAGACTAATAACAAGACGGGAGTTATCTAGTCTGGTCAACAATCAAACAAAGAAGAAAGTACTACAACACTAAAGAATAGTGTTGGCCGAAGCCGAAGTAATCCACCCTTGAACTAAGAACTTAAGAAGTCCTCCACCCTCTACTTCGGATCGGCACTATTACGTTACGTTAAACAATAGTCCTCGAGCATCAAGCAAGGAATCTTCTGATAAGTTAGATGCTTCTCGAATACTCATAAGAAGTAAGTATCGGATTTTGAACAGCAATTTAATGAATAACTCACTGGTAATTAAAGGCTTTAAATTGACATAAGAAGAATTATAAGAATAAGCAATAGGATATGGCAAACATTAAGAAGAAGTACTCCGACAATGCACTGGCAATAGCCTACTAAGATTGTGCTCGTGGGCCACTAATCTCTGAAGTAGCTAAGCGTGCCACACATGAAATCAATAGTGCATAAACAATAATATACATAAGGAGAAGCTTCAATACTATGCTGTATCTGCTGGCCGAGCAAAGTCTAGCTGGGATGTAGTAGGCTAGGAAACAATGGCTGAGCAAGCGGCTCGTAGCCTAGCGAGGTCCTTAAGACTGTGCGGCCAAATTACGTTAATTGACGGGATGCTCTCTTGAGAGATCCAGATCACTAGTATCTGGTTCTCTCCTGGCGATCCTCTCAAAGTCAAGCAAATGAGATAGCACAGTGTTGGGTGGCAGAGGCAAAAGCCCTCACTCGCAACACAGTGCTAAACTCCCACGGTACACAGTCAGAAAGACCACCTAGGCGTTCCACGTCTCCGTTGCAATTGTACTGGTTCAACCGCAACCTAGTACTCATAGGAAATCACAACTCAGAAACCCTATCCCAGTCTAGCATTGCCTAAACCAGCAGAAAACAGGAACATGAATAATCGCACACAGGGAAATGCATATACGAGTGCAACAAACATCAATCAATCCTATTCTAGTTAACCCTTCCAAAAATAGGCTATCTAACAGGCACTTATCTCGTGAGAACTCAAGCGATAATACTTTGGCTGACTAAATCTGCACCAAAGGGGTCATTGGTTAAAAAGGGACGAGAAGAGAAGAAGATAGGCTGTTCAGAGAGTAGAGAAAGTTCACATCAGTCGGAAGAATATGGATAGTTGCAAGGGATATGAGAAGTCGCTCTGCCTGATGAGTTCTAAAGAATTGTGGCGAGGACCTCTCCTTTTTATACTCGGCCCTCTAGTGAGCATATCGCCAACTACTAAGGACCGCCCACTAGCAATCGTTACGTAATATTCTCTCTCAATCTGGGATCGACAAAGGATTTCCCACGCGCTGAGAGGGAGGAGGGAGGAGGGAGGGAGGCCTACCTACCTCGTGGCGCGCTCACAGGCCGTCGTTACATAACTCTCTCTCTTCTCCTCATCATTACATATAAGTCCCACACACAACACTTATAACTAATGATATAAAATAGAACTCGTTGACTCAGATGAAAACAAAATACATATTTATAATACTTATAGTACAACGGCTCACATAAACTAAGTTAGGAAACTCTACACAGACTACAGCCAAAGTTCCTGCCCTGACGATCCTAGCGAGAGTGGGGCCTGACTGGGCGTTCTGTACAGCATGCTCATACTCGACATGCGTCACACCTCCCCCAAGATTTTACTTGCTCAACCCTGAGCTAAAATCTGATATACAGAACCCCATCAAACCCCTCACACCCAGCGACCGCATGGCACTAAAACAACGCTGAGTTTATCACTAAAACACATCTTATAAAAAAAAAAATTCACATTTCATAACTCCTCCCAACAATAGTAAAAGACACAATATCATGCTCCCAGAGCGAGCTTACAGCAGCTCAGCCGTTTGATAGTTCGTGGACTACTCAAACTTTATAGGCTATGACAAACTTATACAATTATCTACATCAAAAAGAAAGAGTTTTTATATGATTTTTATATTTTAATATGTTTTTTCCGGCTGCACTATAAGGGCAGCCTATTTTCTTCTATACCAAACGCTCAACAATCCTGCTTTACGACCCAATACGCTGGGCTACAACCGCGAGCCAACAAGCACCAAGCGCAAAATACTATTCAAACTAAAGCAGGAGGCTACCCGTGTGTCAATCTACCCAGGATCATATACCCTTGAACGACCATCTGCAACCACGTTGTCACAACCGGCAATATGGCGTATGTCCAGGTTATATACCAATAACCTTAGTGACCACCTGGTCAGCCTCATATTCCGATTGTGAAACTGGTCCAAGATCTTGAGAGGGTGATGATCTGGGTAAACTACAACGACCGGACC
Organism: Lithodes maja; assembly: GCA_037953745.1. NCBI lineage: Eukaryota > Metazoa > Arthropoda > Malacostraca > Decapoda > Lithodidae > Lithodes > Lithodes maja. The sequence continues at coordinate 939 of JBAKBP010007732.1, read as the reverse complement.
ATAGGCTGGAACATAGACCTCGAAATGCCCCAGCGCATCATCGTCCTTTTCACTTTCATTCATGAGGTTCTGAAACGTTGCTAGTGCATTCTTAAGTCCGTCAGGCATAACATTGCACTGGTAGGTACTCCCGTCCACAACAAAACCACATACCTCTTTAGCACGCTCGGACAAAGTTACAAGCAACGACCACTCACGACATTCCTTATCCCTCAGACCCTTCGTCCACACGTAATCCAGCTCTGCTTGCACCATAGGCTGTCGAGCAGGATTTATACGGTAGGGAATTAAACTGAGCCTTGCACTATCTCCAGCCTGCATGTCGGATTCTACCCCGTACATCAGGCCTGGAGAAGCAACAAACATGCGAAAGTACTGCCATAGCCTAGTAAATAACTGCCTTGCACTGTCTCCACGAACAACATGCCTAGTGCCCTCCCACAACCCAGCCGAGACCGCAGCTTCTAACCTGTAGTCTCCCTCCTTCTCCACCTTCGTCCCTAGAACAGCCAGGTCATGAGAGGGACAATCAGTACCACCCGTGCAGTCACTCCCACAGTTCATTATTGCTAAGGCTTCCCCGCCGATACCGTACATGCGCACCCCCGCATTCCTTGTGACGACATCTGCCTGCGCAGCATCACCGTTTTCAGCGACATGGCCAGATACAGTCGGTCTATGGTAGGGCTGTTGCATTAGACTAGAGCAGCATTGGGAGGCTATGCGACGACCGGGCACTGCGATACCACAGCCGACCTTACCAATCTGCTCAATGTCCTCCTTTTGACCACCACCCTTGGCAGCCATGGGTCGACCCTGACCTGGCAACCATGCCAAAGCCTCGTCGCCCACCTTAAACCACCGAAACAACGAGGCTAACGGTCTTTCAACAGTCACGTGACCTGCCCGTGGAACATCTTGCACCGCCCGAGTTGTGAG